>JAGGAS010018886.1:0-17712 GCA_017657355.1 Termitomyces sp. K1Ac | reverse complement strand
TGTTGCCCTTACACATTTGGCTTCAGACAAAGGTTGGTAACAGATATACCAGACAGTGCTAGAAAAAGCTGATAGATGTTGGCAGAGCATGTCCTGGCAGGCACCTTGCTGATGATAGCCTCTCAATTGCAATTGCAACTATACTTTCTACATTTCGTATTTCCAGAGAGATCGGCACAGATAGGCAAGAAATAGACCCTAACGCAATGCCCATTGCATCAGGAATAACAAAGTACTTTTTCCCCCATGGAACGTGAATTTCTACTGATTTCTGTTTTGTATGTAGTCACCCATGCCCATTCCATTGTTGCATAACCGCATGGTCAGAAAGAGTGCAGTTGGTGTTCTTGAAAGAGATTGAAGCCATGTAAAGTTTGAATTGCAGCTATCCCCCAAACGTGCTAGTACAATGATGATGATATGACAATTGTGGCCTTCTCAGTTTGATGCTCTTATTTGCTCGACATTCGGTTGATACATGAAGGATGACACGTGACGTTCAACTGTTTAATCTGATGAGTTAATATTGGGAAGAAGGCCTGTGCATAACGGCTTCGAGTCCTCTGCTCAAGTTTTATTCTGTTCACATCAAGAGGCAGTCCAGATTAATGCTGTGAGAATTCAGAGTAAGTTGTTATGTATAATTTTCACGAGTCATGTCTGTATTGTTGGATATTGGGCCACAAGCAAGGGAAGTTGTTGTTCCAACTTGTTGCATCAAGCTGCATATGATGTGTTTGGATTGCCAAGTTCCCAGTGTTGCAAGTTCACTCTCTAAGATGGAGACTTGCAAGGCGTGACCCGTTCTATAGACATGTCTTTGACATCAACGACAGTAGCCTGGTCTGCATGGTGTGCAACGTACATGAAATGTGATTAATTGATTGTCGAGATGGATTGTGGTTGCCACATTAAAAGTGACATCAACATGCGGGTGACTTCACGTATTCCATTTTGTTTATGCTCAAACCCCACGGCAGTTCTATAACTCCACATCTGCCCCTTGAGATGGACAGCATATACACAAGGAAAGAATACCATGGACGCTTCTTGATCTTTAACTCCCACCATTCCTTTTGGGGTCCTAGCAGTTATCAAGACTAAGTTAGCAATACAAGCACTCTTTGCGAGTAATTCCTACCGCTCCCAACAGCTCACAAGCCCTCTCTACTACCTTCACCTCTCCAACATTGCGTCAAGTGGAAACACAACCCATGACGACGTGACCTCCACAAACCCCCCCCCCAGCGGTGCCAGCTGGGCGGGGACCCCGACCCCCTCACAACTGCTCCCGACCCGCTCCAAATTTGGTGCCTTGCTCCACGGATTCAGCAGCCCAATTAGATCATCGTGGGCTGACATCATCAACTCCAAGCCCCAAACCCTCCCAACCGCCTACAACCCCAACGCTCCCCCTCAACACACACATCTACAGCAGAGACTCCTCCACGACGCAAAAACTGTACTTGTCACCATCAACACCACCAGTGCAAATGCACCTGCTGAACATACCCCCACCGCCAACGCAGAACTACACGATAGAGCAAACAAACTCCTTGCCAAGGTTGACAAGTCAGGCGCTGACCTAGCAGCCATTGACAGCATTCCCCCTGCCCCACCGAAAACATTCATCCGAGGCATAACCTGGCTCAAACGTGGTGCGTATCTTTTTTGAGTTTGACACACCAGATTCAGCAGCACAGTTTAGGAGCTACGCACACAACCCCATTTGGGAGCTGGCCAAGACTACCTTGGGCGACTCTGCACGGGTCGTCAATAAGGCTCACACCCTTATTGTGCGCTTCGTACCATGCAGAGGAATCTTTGATCCCTCCAACACTGAAGACATCACAGTCTTTGAGAGGGATAACAGCCTTGAGCCTGGTAGCATCACCTCAGCTGCCTGGCTGAAAAAGGTGGACCACCGTCACTCTAAGCAGACGGTTGCCTCCCTCAAGGTGCTCTGCAACTCAGCTCAAGCTGCCAACCACCTTCTGTGGGAACATGTGTTTGTTGCTGGCCACTATGTTGTCATCCGTAAGGACATTCGGGAGCCCCTCTGCTGCAACAGATGCTAGGAATACGGTCATATCCGTGCCAACTGTAAGGCTATGGAACAATGCTCGCACTGCACCAGCCAAGACCATACCTTTGACTCATGTCCCTCAGGGACTGCACTGTGCTGCGTCTCTTGTGGACCAGACTCGACGCACGCAAGCTCCTCTTGAGCATGCCCAACATTTAAAAAGCGCTGTGACAATCTGGATGCTTGCTACCCAGAGAACAGCATGCCTTACTTCCCCTCTGGGGACCCGAGCACTTGGGTTGCTGACCCCAAGAAGCTCTCTATGTTTACCCCTTCACCCACTCCGTGGATAGACCATTTGGCAACAACAGTACCCTTGGGTTCTGGACACTACCAAGCAACTCTTACTGACCTCTTGAAACCAGCCTGTAAACCTGCCACTGCTTCCCAGTCCAGCACCATCCCACCCTCATCTCAATGAGCGGACCTGGGCCTACACCGCTGCGATTATGCATCTGGCAACAGAATGTATGCAAGTCAGAAGTAGCCCAGGAAGCTCTCTTGGGTACGGCTTGTCCGGAAGACTGGGACATCTTAGCCCTGCAAGAGCCCTATCTAGATGGCCTGGGTAACACCAAGGCCACATCAAAATGGGTAGTTCACTACCTCTGCTTACACAGATGTGACAGCAACAGCCATATGTGATCCATCCTCCTTGTCAACGCTAACATTTCAACAGATTCCTATGCCTTCCTTGATGTTCCATCTTCAGACGTAACTGCCATTCAATTTGACAATGACAAGGGCTCATTAGCCCTCTTCAATATATACAACGATTGCACCAATAACAATAGCCTACTTGCACTATCTGCCTTCCTCTCCACATCCTTCCAGATGACATGCCCCAACCACAAAGACCACATGCTATGGCTTGGCGACTTCAATCGACACCACCCCATGTGGAAGACAGTCAAAAATCGGCATCTCAACTCCTTCAAAAACAAAATCCAACCTCTACTTTGTCTCTTAGGCTGATACCACATGGACCTTGCGCTACTCCCAGGTCTCTCCACTCTGCGGATGCCCAATAACCAATGGACAAGGCCTGACAACGTATGGAGAAGACAAAACAGAACTGACCCCATTATCACCTGCAAAGTAACCCCCTCACTTCAACCACCAAACGCTGACCACATGCCCATTGTTACAATTGTCAAAATGCCCGTTCCACGCACAACCCGGCCCCCAACCAAGAACTTCCATGATGTCAACTAGGCAAAGTTTGATGCCTCTCTGAAGGAGAAGCTGGTCTCTCGCTTCCTGGCTAGGCTCATTGAGTCAGCAGAGGAATTCAACTCCAAGGTATTGGTGTTGACGGCGCTGATCCAGGAGGTCATTGTGGACGACTTGATCATACCGCTCTGTAAGCCGTGCTCACACACCAAGAGATGGTGGACCAAAGAGCTGACGACTCTAAAAAAAGAGAGAACCAAGGCAAATAACCTAGCATACAAATTCCGTGACATAACTGACCATTCAGCCAAAGCCAAAGCTGACCGCCTTTCTCACCTTATGGCAGAGAAGATCCGCAAGGCCAAGGAATAACACTGGACCAAATGGCTTGAAAATATTGATGCAAGACAAATATACACAGCAAACAAATACATCATGTGCAAACCCACCAACGCATCCTGCAACAGGATTCCCGAGCTCAAGATAGAACAAAACGGCAATGTTAGCTGGGCTACAACAAATGAAAGGAAAGCCAAAATTCTAGCTGAGTCCCTCTTCCCTCTCCCCCCTCCCCCTCCGTTCCACACTCTGCATACCCAGAGCCATTGCCCAGCATCTGTTTTCTCAAACAGAGCCAGATCATAACTGCCATCATGCAGCTAAAGCCACACAAAGCCCCAGGTCCTGACAGGATCCCAAATGTGGTGCTGAAAAAAATGTGCAGAAACTCTAGTTGACCACCTCTACTACATATACTGCGCTGTCTTCAAGCTGGATGTCTATCATGACTCCTGGCTTGTCTCAACCACCCTCATCCTCCACAAGCCTGAAAAGCCTAGCTATACCGAAGCTAAGGCCTACTGGCCGATAGGACTCCTCAACACTATTGGGAAGCTCCTATCAACCATCGTAGCTACTGACCTAGCTTATCTTGCAGAAAAGCACGATATGCTCCTTGCAAGACAATTTGGCGGACGACCAGGACAAAACACTACCGACGCAATGCATACAGTGGTTACCAAGATCAAGGACGCTTGGCGCTCAGGCCACGTCGTGGCAGGCCTCTTCCTCGACGTACAAGGCACCTTTCCAAACACAGCCTGCAACCAACTCATCCATAACATGTGAGAATGTGGCATCCCCAAATGCTACATCTGACTTACCCAACATATGCTCACAGGCTGCAAAACCAGGCTCAAGTTTGACGACTTTGTCTCAGAACTTTTTGACGTTCTCAATGGTACCACCCAAGGCTGCCCCCTTTGCAATGCTCTTCTATGTGTTTTACAATGCACCCCTGATCTGGGTGGCACTCAAAAACGCCAAGAACGAGCTAGCATTGGCCTTTGTTGACGACACCATGTTCCTTGCGACAGCGAAGACCCTAACAGAATGCCACGACATACTCAACAAGATGGTCCACTGCCCCGGTGGCGGCTTTGACTGGTCTCTCTCCCACCACTCCCCCTTCAAACTCTCAAAACTTGCCCTCATGAACTTCCCTTGCTCTTCCCTCAACATCATCCCAGACAACCTCTCACTAACACGAGCCAATCCAGACAGCACACAGACTACCCAGCAGGTCAAGACAGTAACCTCGAACAAGTACCTGGGGGTTGTCTTTGACCCCAAGCTGAGGTGGTTGGCACATTGCCAAAAGGTCGTTGCTCAGGCCACTTGGTGGTCACTACAGGTGATGCGGCTCTTGAGGATATCCGGGGGGATGCCCCTCCACCAAGTTTGCCAACTCTATAACACTGTCGCGGTCCCAGCCATTACCTACGCCGCCGACATCTGGTACACAGGCATATACAAATCACCAAGCGGGAAAAAGAAACTTGGCTCCGTTGCAGTCACCAAGAAACTTGCCCCCTCCCAATGCCGAGCCACCAAAACAATCACTGGAGCCCTCAGCACAACAGCTGGCAACACTCTTGATGCTCACACTTATCTACTACCAGTTGAACTTCTGTTCAAGAAAGTCCTATACAGAGCTGTGGTGCGTCTTTCCTCCCTGCCCCCCTCCCACCCCCTGCACTCCCCAGTGCGCCGCGCTGCAGGGTGCTATGTTGCCCGGCATTGCTTGCCCTTACATCACCTGTTCTGTGTTACTGGGGTTGCCCCCAAAACTATTGAAACAGTTGAACCAGTTCGACGCCGCCCAAACTACTCACCATCTTTCTCCACACTTGTAGCTGAAAGCAAGGACATTGCCCTAGAGCTAGCAAACGACACCTTTGCCTCTGCCCCTGCCATGGTTTACTGCGATGGATCCGGGTTTGAAGTTGGCATTGGTGCCTCAGCCGTGCTCTACGTCAAAGGAGTAGGAACACAGCACTTATGTTTCTACCTGGGCAGCAAAACCAAGCACACGGTTTATGAAGCAGAGATAGTGGGTGTCCTGCTTGCCCAGCATTTACTGACTCTCCTCAGCAAAAACCTACCTGCACTAGCCATTATTGGTAGTGACAGCCAAGCTATGATAAAAGCCCTCCTCAACCAATGCCCCCATCCCTCCCACTACCTCCTAGACCACATACACTCAGCAGCCAAACTCCTGCATGCCAAACAGGACCGTCTGATCTGAGCTCCACAACGCCGCCATGCCTTACGCAGCAAATCCAACTGGACCAACCACACCCGCAAGGTCGTAGACCTTTGGATACAGTGGATGCCTGGCCATGTTGGATTCGCCCCCAACAAACGTGCTGACAAACTTGCAAAACAAGCCTCTCAAGGCCATTCCAGCGACGCCAGCCTACTACCAGTCCTACTATGCCAATCAACACTACCAACTAGCATTGCCGCCACATGCCAGAACACCATCACATCCCTACAAGAAGACTGGAAAACTCAATGGAAACGCTCACCCCAATATGCAGACAGCCATGCAATCGACCAATCTCTTCCTTCCAAGAGATATATATGCCTAATGCAACCGCTTGACCGTCACCACTTGGCAATCCTCACCCAACTACGCACCCGCCATATACCCTTAAACCAGTACCTCTTCTGGATACACTGGTCCAAAATGCCAGTCTGCCCACACTGTGCTGAACACCTCACCGTCAAGACCGTCCGGCACCTCCTCATAGAATGTGCTCACTATCAATTCGAGAGACACCATCACCTGCAACACAAACTACGCCGGGCTGAGTCACTCTCATACATACTATCCACACCCGATGCCTTAGAACATCTGTTTAGATTCATCCATGCCACGAAACGCCTTACGCTGCGCAGGCCAGAAGACCCCACGCACCCACAAGCTACCTGAACTTTACAACCCATGGACTGACGGCTCATGCAAGCCTCAAACCACCAATTATATTTTACTATTTCTATACCCTAGGCACCAGAGTATCCCCCCTTCCCACCATCCTCTTTCCTCTATCTCCCTTGGGTTGGGAACACCGCTGTGTTGCTCGACCCTCGGCTGTCCACCCAGGTGGAGGCCCTCGTAGCACACCTCCCGACATAATGCCCATCGACAAACGGTTGAACAGGGGAGCGTGAACAAAAACGGCCAAGGAACGCCGGCCGGCTCATTCTCCGCGTATGCAGGGGGGTCAGGATTTTCACGGCTCTCGTAGACTTCGGTAGTACCATGCAACATGGCGCCATGCACTAAGCATGAATAAATTGATTTTTTTTTTAAAATAAAAAAAAGAGTACCATGTAGCATATAATTCTACAAAATGACTAATTAGCAAAGGCTACAATGACCATGATGGTTATATCAAAGCGAGAGTATAATAACGATGATGGAAGAACATGCGTAAAACAAGTGGACATGCCAACTAAGGATTAGGCAAGAGGCTGCAAAGTCTAATGCGCATTCGGAATACATTTTTCTGCGATATTAAGAAGGAACTTCTCGACAACAGCCTTGCCTTTGTGCAGATTGTCAAGCGAAATGCGCTCGTTAGGCAGATGGGCTTGATCCTGAGTTAAAAGTTAGCGAAAATGAGTAATTAGGAAGGGGACGCGTAACTCACCGAACTCTGGCCCATCGGCAGATGAAGCGCGTGGCACCCGAATTCTTTTTCGAGGTAGGGCACAGATGGAATGGACTAGAAGAGGTCAGCCATCTTCAATCACTACATCGGTCTCAAAATTAATAACACACTCACCCCTCCTTCCCGAATGCGCAGAGGAGCGATGTCCCACACATCCTGTACTGCGCTCTCAAGAGATTCAAACCAACGATCGTCGAGGTTTCCGAGCCACCAATCCGCAGTATGCTCAACTTTGACCTGCAATGACATTATCGATAACCTTACACAAGCAACATGGTATCCGCAAGAGGAGATACCTTGAGTTTGTTGGGTGATTGTAGTGTCTTGAATGAAGATTCAAGATGGTCAACGAGGGCCTTGACTATCGTGTCGAGGTCCTGGTCGGGGACGATACGGACAGAGACTTGAGACTTGACAAGCCCAGGGATGACGGTGGCATCTAGAAGGAATCTCAGTTTCTATCGCATGTCCAATAGGTAGCGTCGCACAAACTTTTAGGACCGGACACTTCGATCGTATGCAGCGTGAGAGAGGGTTCCCGCCACCGGGAAGAAAGTAACGCCGCAGGCCGCTGAGTCACGTTTGACAGGAGCTTGTACAGTTCTTTTTCTTCCTCCGTTTGCGGTCGCACATGGTCATCTATGTAGATAAAAATGCAACGCTTTTTGATGAGGCATAAGGAGACATACAGAACCCAGGAATTTGGACTCTTCGCTGGTCATCCGTAAGAGACGCAAGTAACCGGACCCTATAGTCATGACCACATTAACCTCATATAGTGGATGAGAAGATTCAGAAGAAAAACGTACATATCGAACATTGGCTCCACAACAGCGCCACCCTCAATTCCCGAATGCAGATCCGGAAGTTCACTGGATATCTTTGCACACGTAACTCGACTTAGATACACTCGTGAAAGAGCACTCAAACAGAACACATACTTCGAGTCCACAATGCACGACCCCTCTTAAACCATACGTAATACACGGTTTATCCTCCCCAATCCATGTCGAATTGCTCACTAAGATCGCATCAATATCCCCGATCGCGTCCTTGAGACACACCATCATCAGCCTTGCTTCCAACGAAAAGGAACGCAGAAAAGAAAAAAAAAGAAAACACGCACCTTATATTTCCTCACCGTCTCTCTGAACCCTCCACTCCCGGACTCCTCTTCTCCCTCAATCAAAAACACCAGATCACACCCCAACGCACGACGAGAGAGCAGATCCGCCGCGGCGCACGCGATCGCGATGATAGGCCCTTTGTTGTCAGTCGCGCCGCGCCCGTAGAGGTAGCCGTTGCGTCCTGTCAGAACGAATGGATCCGAGGACCAGCCTTGTTTCGGGGCGGGTATGACGTCATAATGCCTATGCGGTGTAAGTGGACTGGCGAGAAAGAAAAGAAGAATGACGAACCCGTAGAAGAGGACACGGGGTTTTGGTTTGTCGCCTTTGGTGCCGCTGAAGGTGCCGAGGACGAGAGGGTTCTTGCCTTCGCCCGTTGGCAGCTGCGTACGATATTAGATAGAATCAGAACAAAGGGTTATATAGTCAGAGACTAACGAGAGATGAATGCGCCCCGAGCTGATTAAGGCATTTCTTCAACCAGATTGCAGCTTGTCTGCAGTCTTCCATATGGCAGGACGTACAACTGACACTTGGGATCGAAATGAACTTTGAGAGGGCATAAGTCATCGTATCTATATACAAGTACGTATATTTTATATTTGAACTTCAATATGCGAGACACAAAATCGAGGAGGGGGGGGCAAAGGAAACGCACCTGTAAAACTCTCATTATCATTTGCACGAAGCAGCTTCCTGTCCTCTTTACGCGGTTTAGGAGGGTCGATCTTCCAAACTTTGATGTAGTTGTCGTTGCCGCCTGTGACGAGACGGGCGGAGTTGGAGTCTTTTCGGTCGATGAAGGAGGAAAGGACGATGCCATCGTGACCCTGCCAGGAGGCGGTGCAGTCGAAGGAAGCGGACCAGCACTAGTGTGATGGGGATAGGTGTGGATGGGTATAGAGGGCTGAGCGCTGCGAGCTTACTTTGATCCAGCCATCTGAGGAACAGGTGTACAAATCCGAGCCGATCATTGACATCGAGAGGATGTCGACGCCCTTGTGTATGATGTTCAGCCAATGCGACGGAGCGAGTTGGTTAGAGAGAACGCATACCTCTTGAACAATGATAGTTCGAACGAGAGTTTTGGTCTCTAAATCCAAAACTTGAACGTACCCATCCTGACACCCCGCATATATCGTCTCATTCTGTGCCACGAGCGCCAGCACCGCGCCATGCGCGCACTCGAATTCGTGCACGAAGACTGGTCCGCTGGGTGTGCAGTCCCACAGCTACACCATGCGATATTGGATACATACCATAGAATCTAAATCCAAACGTACCTTGACAGTCTCATCCCCACTCCCCGTCGCAAGCTGCACACTCCCACCAACACTATCCTTGTCCTTCCCATCATGTTCCAGAAGCGCTATGCAATAGATATAGCCATAATGCGCCGAATCAATGACGCTCGTTGCGGAGACACTAAGAAGCCCGTACTCTGCTGGTGGGTATTCTCCGTCAGGCGGGCTATTCGACCCTGTTCTTCCACTTCTGCTTGGGTTCCTAGCGAATACATCGGCGGGCCGACGCGAGTACTGGGGATAGCTATCGAAAAACTTGTGTGCTTTTCTGGTCATGGTTGATGGGGTTGAGGTGCCGGAGGGAGAGAGGGAAGCTAGGTCAGTGTAAGAAGGTGTCGAAGAGCCGAGGTTTGGTGAGGAGAAACAAGGGGTGGTGGTAGAGGAGATGACATTGCTGAAGTCGTACCATTGTAGAGAGGTGTCTTGACAGCCTATGTAGATGGTCTGGAGGGACGGAGACCAGGAGAGGGAGAAAAGGTCGCCTGCACCGTTTTCGAGGTACGGCGAGAGGACGTATAAAGGCGCGAGTTTGGTCGTGTGCCATATCTGTTGGTCAAGTATGAAGATAACGTAGGTTTAAAGAAGGCTAGGAACGTACCCGCACGGTACTGTCGCCTGTGACGCGTTAATAAAAGAAAGGGCATAGAGACCGTCGCGCTCACCCGAAGAACTGAACAGCCATTTTTTCTCTTCTGCTAGCTCTAAAGCCAGCACGCTACCAGTGTGTCCGCGAAGTGTGCTTTTTAGTGTGAAAGTCTGTTTCTCCCATACCTGACGATAATAAGATATTTTGATATGTATAGCAACGATATTGGGGTAGCCCCACGCACAGATATGTCCTCATTTTGGCTACCAGAAAAGATATACTCGGAATTGGATGCAAGACTGAGAACCGAGCTTCGGAGTTCATGGAGTTCGTGCAGAAGTGGAGCGAGGTTTACATCGTTTTGGAGGTGACGGCTGAGAGAGGCTATACGGTGTAACATGAGGTAAAGTTGACTGAAAGAAAGAACGGGCATACGATGGGGTATCGGGGATATAGACGTATCAAAAGACTTCATCTGATATAGCGCTTCTAATAGAGATCGAGAACAGTGAACCAAGCTCGGAGCTTGCTCTAACTCCCTACCATGGTGCTTACATAACCCCGGATATGCCTGAACGTTGCCTGGGACAGTACTGGGACAGCTATGAAGTTCACATAACGGCATTGACATGATCAAACTTACTTAGGACGTGGCGGCGCGCGCCGACCAATCAGCCGAAGACAGACGATCTCTAGACTAAATTTCCCGCTCTTTCCCATCGCTGTCCATAATCTAAGTACTATTCATTCTCGAATTCGTCGTGCGATCATATCCAAAAAATACAACCTCGATCCCACAAATGCATTCCTAGCACTATTGCCGCAGATCAAGCTGTCGTCCGAAGTCCACGGTTTCTACTAGGTTGATCATGGAGCTTGGTTCGCAGAAGTTCGCGACTTAATTCCTAACCACGCACAAAGGGAGGATCTTTGAGTTAATTCAAGTGCTATCATGTCAAGGGTACGAGGGACAGCGCTGGGCGCCCCCTTAAGGTGCTGTACGATCGTCGACGGTCGACAACGCGTCGCCTGCGTGCCGCAAGGATAGTTTCAGCCACCATACTTACTCAATGCCTAGACCCTTTACCTCGAACGATTTTTGCATCTTACAAGAATGGTATTCTAGGTTTTCGAACATTCTAGAGAAGCCGCAATTCAAGCATATCCTATGTACTCAATTTTACCCCTGAACACACTCCTAGAGCCTGGTACCCTCGTTCTCCAATCGTATTGAGTGGCGTTGCCACGAGTGGGATCGACGGTGATCTACGGAGATGACTTTCACGCCTTTTGCCACCGCCACGACTCATACTTTGGTAGTGTGTTTTCCTACGTTCTGCAACGTCATGCTTGCTTGGAAGGGCATCCATTTACCACTGATCGAGGGTGGAAACTCTTATGTAGGAAATGCAGTATATGGGAATGTATAGGCTCACTATAATAATGGTCCGGCTTTCTGATCTCTAGATGTAACGGCCTACCCTCTATATGACGAATTGAATGTATTCAGAATCAGTAATTCTGATCCATTGACAGCCATTAACCGGCAAGAGCGAGATCAATACCCGCGACGCTGGACAATGGCATCAGATTGATCAGCCGAGCAAATTTGGACATCAAGAGTCTATCAGGTATTCTCAAGAACGTGTCGGACATCCATTCTTTCCTTTCTTTCTTGACCATGCACAACGTCGACAACCGCAAGCGCAAAGCAGCCAGAACGCCCAGTACGTCGAGCAAGAAGCACAAAACCGACTCTCCTATGAGTACGTGGTACAATCAATATCATCTCCCAGTCATTGATCCACTTCATCTGATAGCAACCTCCAGGGTGACCCTCGATACCCCCACAAGGCCAACAACGCGTTCAGCTTCAAAGCCCAAAGCCGCATCCGCAGCTACAGTACAATCTTCTCGCCGTAGAGACCCAAGTCCTGACCCATCGGCATCATCCCAGCCTTCGGCTTCCGGCTTGAGGACAAGATCCCAAACTGGGTCCTTGAAATCCAGAAAACCCCACCGCAGTCCCAGTGAGGATCGTACTCCTCCGCCAGTCATCGGCCTCTCCCAATGGGTGGCCGAACAACAACGACAAAAACTACGTGAGAATGCGACTGGTCGGTGTAATTTATCTTTTCATTCATGGCCTTAGCTTATGTAGCTTATATGACCTCTACAGCCTCTCCAACGACCTCTATCTCCACCAGAAAGAGACCCAACCCGTCTTCCAAGCCACCGAGTACGAATGCACATTTTCCTACTCTTAAGTTCTATCTCATGACATGAGCGGATCAGGACTCGAAGATGTCATTGTCCTCTCTTCCGACGAAGATGAAGATCCTCGGCCTCCAAAGCGCACACGACGGCACACGACACAAGTCAGCGAAATAATCGACCTCTCCAAAGACGAAACCCCGCCGCCAAGATCAAGACCCAAATCCCTTGCCCGACCGAAACCCGCGCCTCTTCCGATTCCGACGCCTCTCCCGACTCCGACGCCCGTCGCGAGTCCAACCACATCCAGTTCTCCTTCAAAATACCTCGATCTCCGGCGTATTTCTCTTTCCAATTCCAAATCAAAGGCTACATCTTCACATTCGTATTCGCAATCCCAAAACAACAGCCCATGGCCACTCAAAGAAAAACTCCCCGCCGCACCGTCGCCCGCAGAGACGCGTCGCAAACGTGTGAACGACAAGTTTGCTGACGACGACGGGAGGGGTTCGCCTGCGGCCAGTTTGCCTGCGGTGGAGGTGGTCATTCTCAAGCGCAAGCCTACGCCCACGGCCACTCCCAAGACTAAACACAAGACTAAACACAAGCGGAGCCCGCTCCAGAATGTAAAAGTTGAACCTGAACCCGAGCAAAATTTAAGCTCTCCGTCTGCTGCGGCAGGTGCTGTGGAATTCACGTTCGAGGGGTCAAAGGAGGGTTCATATCAGGGGGGCAGGATGTACCTCTCCGAAGGTGAGAATGGCGTGTTGGTGTGTTATGGACTTTTGCTGAAGATTTTTTTCTAGAACTTCGTGCACGACTTCAGCAGGAGGAAGAAGAGGAAGAGACTTCCACCACAATCACTGAAGACGCGAACGTGGAAGGGAGCCCAGCCATGCTGGTGGTCAAGACCGACGACGTCGAAGATCCATCCATCCCCAATCTTAAGGAAGAGGAAGAATCTCTGGTGGTGGTGAAGGAAGACCCAAGCTCAAGTGCTGATCCAGCGTTATGGGCGGACGAGCAGGAGGAGAACGATATGGAAGAAGCCATTTTCCAGTCAATGTTGGTGGCGTCTACAATGGAGGTTGGTGTCACTCCCATAAACCAGGAAGAGGAAGAAGAAGGGGAACTCCAAGGCGACATTAACGAGGAAGAGGAAGGGGAACTCCGAGGCGACATGAATGATCAAGCCGGTTTTTTGACAATGCCTGCTGTCTCACCTTCATCTGCATCAATGAACGATGCGCCTGATATCCAAGATCTTGCACAGTTGGAGTCTCAAGTTGCGACAGATAAGGCAGAGAAAGTGTTAGAGGAGACTGAGGCAAAAGCGCAAATACCGACCGATGGCTCCCCCGTATCCATTGCAGCCCCACCCCCAGCCACGGATTTCGACTCATACCTGGATTTTGACCTAGAACAACAAGAGCAGAACGATCTAGAAGATGCACTGTTCCCGTCCCAAGTTGCGATTGTGTACTCTCCTGGCGCTGGTGCCCTGATTTCGACATGGGGGGACGAGGACAAGTCTGGGGTGGATAGAAACCAGGGACAGGGACAGGAACAGGAACAGCTAGATGTGGTCGCTCTCCCTACGTCAAAGACCAATTCGAATCCGTACGAGGAAGACGTGTTCGTGATCGAAGATACAGTCGACTCCACATCGACAATGGACGAGACCATCGCCATACCTGTTACTACGAGCGCGGATGAACAAATCGTCCAACAGCCTCCTTCCAACAAAGTAGCCGAAAACAAGGATGCGGAGGAGGATGAACTAGTGTCCTTGGGACGAGTGCTGTTCCCCGAGTTTTCAGCTCCTCTTCCTCAGCTCCGTCCCTTCATATTCACCTCTCCAGACAATTGGGGACATTGACATGATCGACCTTACACCACAACCTGAGTTCGAACCAATCTCATCGGAACAGACAGAAGTGCTTGGCGTTGAAACGACTACTGTGGAAGTGAAAGTGACGACCACCGAAGCTCTTGAAAAGGACCCGAAATTGTCACGGGCGTTCTCTGCTTCAAGAGTGCTGTTGGAGATCATTAAGGGTATCGATGAGGCAAAACTCAAATCCGAGGTTGCATCTCCTGCTGTTCAGGTTGATGATGCAGATGATCAAGCTGTGCCTTCTGCACCTCCCCAAATATGGACACCAGAACCGCGACCGGAAGCTCTATCGCCAATTTTAGATCACGACGCGCCTTCTTTGCCTGATGAAGATTCATCGTCTCTCCAAAAGTCAACATTGGAAACTCTTGGAGTCGCAAACGACGATCTTTCTCGATGGTCTGCTGATTCTAGCCAAGTTTCTCAGCACTCGACACCAGAGCCTCTTGCAGAAATCAAGGGTTCAGGTGGTGTCACTTCTAATCTCGAAGACGCCTCCTCTGCACGCGCTCGAACATCAACACCAGAACTTTTCATCGACCAAGTTGAGGGTCCAATTCCTGCTACTCCCAGTAATTCGCTTGAAGTGTCTTCATCATCCCATCCTCGTACAACGACACGGAATGATGCGAATGCTCCTCCGAGTCCTCCTCTAGAAGTCTCGACTTCTCCTTGTCCTCCAACACCAACACCAGAACCACACATGCTCGGAGACGATTTAGGAAAAGTCGATGCAAGCGGCGGAACCTTGGAATTCGAATTGAAAGTCGAGGGTGTACAACTGCCTCCAACCCCTGTGTCTGTTCAAGGCTCTCCGAACTACATGCTAATCGACGATGAACCATCTGCGCAACAAGATTATTCAACACCGCTCGACGAAGAGCACCCTTGTGATCAATCCATTGTACCGACCAATAACATACCGTCTCCCCTATCCCTAGACCCTCATCGGCGCACTATATCCAACACCGGCTCTGAGTCCAGTCTTGCAACATCGGACGATTCCACGCCGCCCCCCACGCCTCCTCAGAGCGCCTTTGAGGCTTATTACATTCGCTCAACAAGTCCGGACGACGATTTGGGCCCAGATATTTATAGCAAACTAATGGACATTCCACCGTTGCCTCTGTCCGAGTCAGACGAGGCCGATGAGGTTTATTTGTGTTCTCTGACCCTTAGCTACCCAGATGTTGATATCGTCGGATGAGGATCCCCCGTGTAATTACTTAGAAGTCACAATTGTATCTGTACTGGAAGTGATATCAAATCTCAATTGTTGTTGATGATCATTTAAATTTCAATTGATTCAGACTTTCCGAAAGGTTCGGCGATCAACTTTTTACTATGAAAGGTGTAATGAGCCCGCCGGTGTGACACTAAGGAGTTGTCGTCTACGTCTTCCTGGCGACGATGGCTCCAGCAACACCGACGCGGCGAGAAGTCCTTCTCGTCGTAGTCCTTTTCCTTTTCCTTCGTTTCCTTACTCATAGATCTGACGCCCCACATGTCCTCAATAGTCCCAATCCACTCACGATTTCTACACACGTCGCTCTATCATCCACGTCCGTCAACAATTCAGCATACCGTCGTGACCCTCGGTACCTGGATGCACACCTGACATGGGGGTCATCACCCGTTCCGCAGACGCGGGTCCTGTCGCATGCGCCAGGCATGTGCACATAACTTCGACTACTGCTCAAAGGGTTCTGACCATTTTGAATTGTCATCGAACAGGTTGGACTGTCTTTGACAGGCTCTATATTCTCAAAGGAGTCGTATACATTGTCTCTGATGAGCCTTCGAAAGTGCCAAATGTCACACACATGTACTCGAAAGGCCTCTTCATTGAGAACGGAGAGGAGGCGGTAGCTTCGCGAGTCCCGACAGATGAGGACATCCGGGTGATTAGCACAAAGGAGGCAAAAGCATTGTTTGGAACGGGTGCGCATCTATTAGACGGCGTGAACGTAAGTTCTGATTTTGACTGCATCCGAACGTATGTACTGACTGTCAATTCTGGTTCAAAAGTACTTCGTTAATGACCCATACCAGTTGTAAGTACCACAACTCTGAAAATCCGCCCGCTAGCTTTGATTCAAAGGACCTCACAGTGTCACCCATTACTACCATTGGTCTGCGGAACTATGGTTCGGACTCTGGCATACGTATGCTTCACTGGACCCGACAATTCCGGATGACGGGAAGACTTCATTGCCGCCCATCCGCCGGATCATGTTCAACCATCTTGACGCCTACCACTGGCGCGACTACGCTTCCATGAACGAATGGGTAATCCGCTCAGGTTTTCCTTCCCTAGCCATGGAGTTCAAAGATGACTGGCGAGACCGCGCTGAGATGGGGCGTCCCTTCGTTTTCGATCGCGTCATTCTTGCGGACCGTTCTGCTTCCATGCTCACCCACAATTTCGCACGATTCCAACGGTCGGCGTCGGCGTCGTTTGGAATGCCTGGTAGCGCTCATTGGTGGATGACTATGAGGAATAATGTGATACAGTTCACGGGTCTCGACATCAATGCTGGTAGTGGTACGACGAACACCCCAGTTATAACGTATATCTCACGACAGGAGTGGGGAAGGCGTATGTTAATCGAGGAGGACCATGAAAAGCTCGTCAAAGAGCTGTACAACTTGAGGGATCGGTATGGATTTGAAGTCAATGTCGTCGCTGCTGAGAAGATGTCGCGGCTCGAACAAATTGAGCTTGCTGCAAGGACTACTGTCAGTGCAGTTACTTATTCTTTTTTTTGTGTGGTTGACCCATGACGATAGATCATGATGGGTGTTCACGGAAATGGTTTGACGTCTCTTATTTGGATGAAGCCCACGCCTCGGTCGACAGTAATGGAATTTTTCTTCCCCGGTGGATTTGCTTTCGACTACGAATATACGACACGTGCACTAGGCATGACGCATTATGGTTTCTGGGGAAATGAGTGAGTAATTACTCCTGCTCTGCATCTCAAAACACCCATATCATGACCATAGGTATTTTACGAGTCCAAGTCTGCCCCAACCCAAGTACGTCGAAGGGTTCCAAGGAAATTCCATCCCTCTCGACGGTGCACTGGTGGCTAGGCTATGTTTGGAGAGGCTGTCGTTAGCAGAGGAAGTTGATGATTGAGCCATGGACTTCTTGTATACTACGGACACGTATCTCTACCATCAAGTATGTCATATATATTGGTTAATAACAATGGATTCTGGAGCGCGTGTGCATTCCCCGCTGTTGGGAATATTCTCGTCAGTCCACGGAATACTTACACAACAATACGACATACCTTGCCA
>JAGGAS010018885.1:0-18006 GCA_017657355.1 Termitomyces sp. K1Ac | reverse complement strand
AATAAAATCTGGACAAATTCTGAGCTGTACATGGAATATTGATAGATCCTGAGCTGTACGTAGCATCCTACAATGTTGCTGGTCTAGTAAAATAAAATCCTTCACAGTGTTCTTGTTCTATTGACAAGCATCTAACACCGCTCACAGTATACTGTCCTCCTTAGGAGGCACTTTGAAATGTGGTAAGCTGGCCAGCAATTGTGTAAAGCAACTAGAGCCCACATGAATCTACAATTTAACAACATATCAGCCTCTCTTCTAAGGAAGAGGCATTAATATATTATGCCAAATACTGTGATTACAAGAAAGTCATATATTACTCTGCTAACATCTGGTGCCTGTTGCAATCTTATGGGTGCTAGGACCACCGCAAGCACTGACTTGTTGGGAGACAAGGGATGTATAGACCCTGATCAGGGTCCCAAGAGAACAAAGAGGCAAAGGCAAACAGGATATATATATGGCAAGCATGGACCTGTATTCCCCTCAGTTAATTGTACAGAAGTGTACAGAGAGATTGAGTGTGAGTCAACTATTACTTACATATTTCAGACTATTACTTATGCATATCATAAATTTTACTTACACTCTGTGTTTATTAGATGAGTCAATTGTACAGAAGTGTACAGAGAGATTGAGGACCTTACTTTTATGCCCTGTTCTGCAAACAGATTAACTAGAATTAATTAAGGAAAAGTGAATTAAGCCTAAATTGATGTAAACACTTACTTGTTTACTATTGCTTAAATATGTGTTCTGCAAAAATCTGATTTGATTACCAGATGTCAAAGAAGATGTGTGATACTGCCTGCCAGGGACTGGCAAACTGATAATCAGGAAGTGAAAAAATCTGATCCACGCACACCTCCTAATTGCACCAGGACAGTGATGTTGCAGGTCCCAAGGTCCCAAATGTGGTGCATGGGAGAAGATTGGATAGTTGTTGCAAAGATGCTTGGTGGTGCAAGAGTGTGGTCTCAATACTTGATACAGAGGAGTATGGGAAAATAAACACGGGTTAAATGCAGCTAGCTAGTGAGTTGGGCAGTGGTTGGGCAGTGGAGTGGCATTTTCTTCTGCTCCCATCCCTTCTCTGCCCTGCGCAGCTTCTTTCAATTGCTCCATGGCCCTAGCCTTGGATTCAACGTCATACATTTCAACTAGCTCAATGCCGACACCAAGTTTACATGTCAAAAATGTTAAAACACCTGAACAGTTCTTGTTAATGCCAATAACTCATGGATATGCATGCATCAACTTGAATGCTGACCAGGATCAGATTCAATGATAGCGAAAGGGCCGTTGACGAGGTTCTTGCATTAGTTGTGATCATGATCCACTGAGGTCATTTGGCAACTTGAATCCTTATACGAGATTCTGCTGCCTCCTACTTGGAGTTACTGTCAGCTGTCTTCTTGTTGGTCGACTGTTTGAAATTCTTCTTATTACTTACTTAATACTAGCTCAGCCACAGCTGTGGGAAGCTTGTCCCTCCATCTGTTTTGTGTAACCGCTTGGTAACCACTTGTCCTTTGTCCTCTACTCCAACCTGTTTTTGCCTGTTCTGTTGACTCAATCTATGGCAGAATCCGCTGAGTCTGCAGGCAACAAGACACATCCAACAGAAGAAATTCTCAATGCCCTCAATGTCATCGAGAATGAAATTCAGCAAGATATGTTGGTACCTCCAACAGAATACGAAGCGCTCATGGCTGAATTAAAACAAAAGCCACACAATCCAAGCGGTTGGAAAAGACTTATTTATCTGGCTGAAGAATCAGGAGACATGGACAAAGTTTGCGCATTGCTTGATGCGCTGTTGCAACAATATCCAAATACCATGCGTGTCCTCAAGGTCCATTTTTCACGTGTCTGATTCATCAACCCGCAGCCGTCTGCGCAAATACGCTATATTGGTCATTTCTTACAGGAGCCATCAACATTTGGTCAAGCAGAACATTTATTCCAAAAATTCCTTGTGAAATCACCAGAAGTTGACATTTGGAAATTCTATTGACATATGTCAGGTGTGTTTTGTTTTCATTTGTATACCTTTTTTAAAGATTGTTGAATGTGCATGTTTGGAAATTCTATTTGACATGTCAGGTGTGTTTCATTTCTATTGATAATATACCTTTTTTAAAAAATGTTGATGTGCATGGCATAGGCATGTCAACACAAGTCCAACAACACAAGACGTGGTCCGTATGTTGTACGAGTTTGCAATTAACCATATTGGGCAAGATAAAGACAGCAGTGACATCTGGAGAGATTATATTCAATTTTTGCATTCTGGAGCAACAACGGCCATATGGGAGGAGCAACAGAAGATTGATGCACTGAGAAGTGTCTACCATTGCGTGGTTCAGATACCCCTCGAAGGTGTTGAAACTTTGTGGCAAGAACTTGAGTCATTCGAGAACAACCTGAATAGGATCACGGCAAAGAAATTCATGACCGACCTTTTGCCAGCACACATGCAAGCTCGTACAACCTTTCTCCAGCTCATAAATCATGTAGCTGCCTTATTCCCTTTGTCTACCACTGCGTCATCAAATTGACCAGAGCTCATTCTCCCCGCCCTCCCAACATTCAACACATTGGAGCGCACGCTCGTTGGCAAGTGGAAAGCTTACCTCAAGTGGGAGGAAAGTGATCCTCTAGAGCTTGAAGAGAAAGACAAATCCATCCTCGTATCATGCATCCATGGTGTGTATTGTAAGGCATTGATCCAGATGCGGTATTACAACGAGATATGGTTCATGGCCTACACATGGCTGAACAGTGTTGGCAAGCATGATGAAGCCTTGTCAATCCTAAAAACAGGCATAGAAGCCAACCCGGGCAGGTCTCTGGACTGTTTCCACTTATTTCTGCCTATCACTCAAACGATTGTTCCCACAGTTACCTTTTGACCTTCGCATATGCCGAGGCTCTCATAGTCGGTCAAGCCTTCTCCAAAGTTCAGGCCTAATTTGACAGGCTTCTTAGTGTTCTCAGCGCAAAACTTGAAGACCTCCATGCCCGTATCAAGGCAGAAGAGGCTCAAAATGCAAACAATCCTTGTCTCCCAGCTACCACATGTGATATCAATTCTCAGTTACAAAATCCCTTATTCAGCAGCCAAACATCAGATGAGGAGCAATGCGAGCCATCAGAGCTTGTGGAACGGTGATGTGAATATAGTCTTGTATATACTATGTACATGTGGTTTGGCAGGCAAGCAAAGGGAATCAACTCATCATGAATGAGAGCGAGAAAGGACAAGTGGACGCCATGAGAGGTGTATGAGGCAGCAGGTGAGTACAAGTTGTTTTGATGGTTGATGATTGGTAGGATGATCTATTGTTAGCTTTGATGGAATACCATTGCTTTAGAGACGGTGCGGAGGTTGGAAGGAGAATATTTGAAAAGGGTCTAGAGCTCTTTGCAGATGAGATTGAACACGTGTTGAGATACCTTGGCTTCCTCATCTCAATCAATGACAAACTCAGCGAGTCTTTAATTTAATTGACCTTCTTGAATTCCTTTTCTGACCCAGCAATTCCACAGATGCCCGAGCCCTTTTCAAACAGGTGAGCGGAACGTTCACCTCAGATCCTGCCCAACTGCTATGGGAACTCTGGGCTAGATATGAATACCGATACAGTGACCTAGATGCTGCTCTGAAGCTTGAGAAGCGCTTTTCTGAAGTGTATCCCAGCGGTGTGCCATGATCCCACTCATCTAATGCTCTACTCACCTTGTCTCAGACTCTCCAATAAAACGGTTTGCTCAGCGCCACACATATCTTGGTACGGATGCCATTGTCGCACAAGACCTTGGCTTTGCCCTTGCAAGTAAATCTCCACATACCCTTGGACATATTGAAACAAGTATATTGACTACCTCTACCTCCAATTCAGTCAGCAAGATTGGTGGAGGCAGTGGCGGTGGCTCCAACACTTCTCACAAGTGCCCTGCATTGCTGGACTATTGCATTAGGCAAGAAGAGTGGCGTGCTGGCAGAAATGGATACTATTCTCAATCTCACAAACATGCCAGGACAATGTCACCACTAGTACTATCTTCAAGGAATGAGAAGGATAGGGACTGGTGGGATCCAGCCCCACCACGGCAAAGATTCAGCCCGCCTCCAACCAGTTGGGAGAGAGAAGGGAGAGATAGGACACTGCCACCCCCACGAGAGGAAGAGAAGGTGAAGGTACCTAGGTTGCCACATGTGATTTCATGGTTCATTGGGGAGCTGCCTCCACCAGGGGTGTTTGATGGTATGTCTGTAGACTGTTTGTTGTGTCAAGGAGTGATTCTGATGTGTGGTGTGGTGTAGGCCCAGTATTCAAGACAGAGGATTTGATGAATATATTGAGAAATACTGCAATCCCTAGTATTGGTAGATCAAACTTGTCCCTGCCGCCACCTACTCCGCCTCAAACTGGTGTGTTCCTTCTACCTTTTCATTTTCTTTCTCCGAAGTGTTCTTTGCAACAGGTGGCTGCCCGAATCCAGATTATGGTCCTTATTAGGACCCTGGTGGTGGTTGCACGGTGCGGCGTTATTAGTGTTTATGTCTATGCATAGGGATGGAAACTTTCCAAGCCCTTATCTCAATCTGGGCCCAGATAAATATGCCAATGCAATGCTATTGCTCATTGTTAGTTTGGTGCTTCTTGCTTTGCTCTAGTGTGGCAGCGCTCTGATTGAATCACACAAAATATGAGTGGGATTATGCTGGTTTCAGGGTTTTTGTCCAAGTTCCATGTGTACTCGCTGCTTTTTTTTGTGCCCGTTAATAATATATCAGCCCCTCTTCTTAAGGGAGAGGCATTGATATATTATGTCAAATACTGTGATTACAAGAAGGTCATATATTACTCTGCTAACATCTGGCCCCCAATTGGTGCCTCTTGTCATGTGGTATTTCAAACTGATCTGATATCTCTTATGACGTATGCTAACTGCACATTTCTGCATTGGCACCTATAACTGGCATCATACTTCTCACGGGTGGTCAAGGTGAAATGGTATACGTATATTGAACGAACATTTAACTGTTATAAGTCTATCTACATTAAATAGTTTGCAGGGTCATTGCTTGCCTGCGAATCTCGTGTTCCAGCAGGACGCTGAAAGCCTGCTGGAGGCGGTGGTTGAGGCACGCCATAGCGACCAAGGAGGTTGGGGTGAACCACCTGAGCATCTTGGACAAGTAAGGCTGGCGTAGGTCCTGGAATGATCGGCACTCCAACGCCTCCTAATCGCACCAGGGGAGTGATGTCGCACGTTCCGAGGTCTCAAACGTGATACATGGTTATAGATTGTATAGTGGTTGCAAAGACGCCTGGTGGCACAAGAGTGTGTGTGGCTAGTTCCCACATGACGAACCATGTTGCAAGGGCTGATGTATTTTGCAACGTCCTTGAAACTAGACATTAGCGTCCACATAGTAGATGTAGGAGCAAAAGAAAGTACCTGTAGTTGCTGTACTGGTGTCTGAACAGGGAGTTTGCATGGAGGTGAGCAATGACGTCCCGGTAGATCCTACCTGTTGATACATTCATCAGCCAAGATAATGAGATCTAACTGCGGGATTGATCACCTCGGGAGATGTTCCATCCATTTGGGGGCTGACTTTCGATCGCACTAGTACTGAAATCATATGTTATCCCGTATATGCCGTTGGGAAAACCCAGTATTGGTATGATCATCTGGAGCACTTGTGCAGGTAATTGAGCCGCCATGATGGGCAGGCAAGTAAGAAAGAGCTGAGCTTCCACATTTGTTTTTTATAAAGACGATATTTGTCCCCTGTCGTCAAGTTCCAGGATAGCCGAAGATGATTGACGTTCGTGTTGGTATCAAAATGATAGTAGGCATTGTGGATCATAGATAGAATAGAATAACTTATAGTGGTTTCCCCAGAAGTGGTTCTCCCAGGTTCTGCATCTATACAGACGACAGAGTACATCAGGCATGTTGAAAAGCTCAAGCTTCCAAATTATCATTTGAGAAATTGATTTTCTGGAGCAGGTATTCCCTGGCTTGTGTCAAGCTCTAGATCAACCGAAGATAGCCGTGCTAGATCATGAGGACAAGAACAAGTCTTTACCCACATCTGATCTTTTGGCTAACTGAAAGACTAAAGTGAGCAGATGAATATCTATGCAAGGCAAAGCACATATATCTAATGCACAATGCTTTAAGCTTTACTATATAATCTTCACCATATCTAATAATCGAATCTAAGTACTCTCAAGCAAATTACAGAGCTTCGGATCATTATAAACCCACATGTATAAACATAGCGCCCACACAATCTGATCAGTTTAAGTTTTCATCACCAACACTGTTTACTGCAGTTCACGTTTTCCAACTATGCCTTTAGCCCAGCCAATTCCTCTTTCCGCAATTCCGAGACGCTATCAGTCACTGCCTATTACTGCTCAGGAGGCTCGTCAGAACCACCACTTCAAAGTCTGTCCATTCACACCAGATGAATACCAGAAGCTCCACCAGGAACTGGTTTCAGCCTTTGTTAGGGCAGAACAACATCAACAAGAGCTCGCCCAGAAAATGCTCCGTGACTCCGAATACGCCAGTCGCATTCGTGATGGGGTTTCTGACCGGATTTCCCAGCAGTACAAACAACTAGCAGAATCAGGTCAAATGCCTCAAACCATGAGCATCGATGATATCGAGAACATGCTTGGTTTCTACTTCACAGAGGCATTCAAGGCACCTGGTGATATCATCGAGTACGTTTCTTATTGCTGTATATCCTTCATCATCTTGAGTCCTTTCACAGTCGAGGACTGCGTGTTGTATGCGCAATGAACTTTGTGGCAATACTCTGCAATGAGGTCATCTTTCATCCCTATCGGCCCCGCATAGAGAGCAACAAACTAGTTGCTCAGGCAATGAAAGACGTTAAAGAGTAAGATTTGTTGCTAGTTCACATCATTTCTTTCACTCATGATAGCCATACAGAATTTGTCGCACCTTTGGAGGAAAGGAACAGAAACCATCAGAAAATCTAGATACCCACCCTCCTTTCAAATTGAAGTACCTGGTTGGACCGCAATATCGGGACCGTGCTCAAGTCGTCAGTAACGCTGATCGAGAGGTCTGGAATAAGGGCCTTCCACAAGACCTTATTGGCATATTGTTCCTAACAAAAGATAGGGAAGGACGCACTGTGGATGCATTCTACATCAAAGACATTGCTGTCTCAACTAAGGAGGACTTCACCGTTCAATTTGAGGGAGATGGAGAGGCAGGAGATACAATCATAGAGTGTTCACACAAGGACGTATTAGATATGATACGCGTTGATGAAAGGAGTGGTATGAGCATTTCCTGGGTTAGGCGTGTATAGCTTCATTGTTTACTTTTTTGTAAATGCTTTTGCAGAATCAGAAACCACAGGATCATCACTACTTCCTCAAGGGGATCTTTTATTGCAGCATATAACAGACTGACAGTTGAATTACCGGGGCAAGTTACCTTGGATATCTCAGTTCACAAGTGAATTGAACATGACATACAAGCTTGAATCAATTGAAGTCCACTCTGAAGAAAGATTCATTGCGATGGCCTTTAGACTACCTGAGCTCCTGACAAAATGGGGCAAGCATATCCGTGAACTTGATTTGGCATGTGAGTAGGACATACTTGTAACTCAAAGCTGTAACTGATTGATTTTCCTAGGGAATACTAATGGATCTAACTATGAGGTTTATGCACTCCTCGGAGAAGTCTATGGATCTGGTTGCCCCTTAGGCTATCTACTCATCATTTCCCAGTGAGCTGGACCAGGATTCTGTGAGAAACGTGAGACAGTCTGGACGGCGAATGCTATATCGGGACGCGTTCCTAGTGGCATCACGGCAAATTCATTTGTGGTAGCAGGAGACTGAGATGTTGAAAGGCAATTGCTGGTATCCATGGGAATAGCAGAGGGTTTGAGTTCTTGAAGACCATAGCGCCGAAGAATAGATGTAGGAATCAATGGAGTTCTCCGAGATCTGTAATCTCCACGTGCTCAGAAACTCGAGCCTTGAACCAATGTGCAGTCGTCGACGTGGACAAGGACTACGATCAGCCCTCGCTTGTCACGACGGAAGAACACGGCCTTGGTCAACGTCGCACCTTGCGAACCCCAGCCTGTTGACCAGGATGTCAACGAGCTTCTGGTACCATCGGCGGCCGGACTGGTTCAATCCGTAGAGGGTCTTCTGGAGATGACAGACTTGGTCGGGAGTTTTGGGAGCGGCATATCCAGGAGGCTGCTTCATGTATATCTTTTCTTCAGAGGTAAGTTCCCCATTCAGATATGCACCTTTGATGTCAATCTGATGCATTTCCATATCTTCAGCAGCTCCTAAAGCGATGACAGCAAGAATCGAAGCAAGCTTGGCAACGGGAGCAAAAGTATCAAGATGGTCGAAACCAAGTACCTGCGAGAAGCCTTGGGCGACGAGACGAGCTTTGTACCGCACAACATTTCCACCAGCATCCTTCTTGGCACGGAATACCCACTTCGAGCCAACTATATTAGCGCCAGCGGGCGCTTCGGTGAGTTTCCAGGTACCAGCCTCACGCAGAGTGGCTAATTCATCTTGAATAGCCTTTTCCCATAACGGCCAGTCAGGACGACGCTTCGCCTCAGCAAGGGTTCGTGGCTCAAGAGCCTCCATATCCGCCGTCTCAGATGCCAGCGCATACTCATCAAGTTCAACTGCACCAGCCTCTTCCTCCCCCTCAAGTACCGGATTTTGTACCTCGACAGGAGTAGGGAGCTGAACACCACGAGCAACGCCCGAATCTGATGGACGAGCTGAAGAGTGCCCTGCCCTTCGAGCAATGCACGAACTCGCGCACTAGGTTTTTGAATGCGCTTTTTTGGGACAGCCGGGACTTCAGCCGGGACTTCGGGAGGTTCTTCGTCATCATCAATGGATTCTTCGGGCTTGGGTGAGGGTCTTATATAAACAGATCGACTATCATCTGTTATTAGGTCAGCTACTGGAGACTAGGTGAGGGTGGTTTCGGGTCAATGTGGGCAGGTGGAGGCGTAGGAGAATTTGTCGGAATTTTCTAAGGTGCGTCAACAGGCGTCTCGATGAACTCCATATCCTTTCCCTCGATACGGCTGGACGACGCGCCTGTGTTATCAGAATACACATTGCGCTCAGTTTTTGTCCAGCCAATAGACCCCCACACCATTACTCTTCTCATCAAAACCAAGCCATCGACCTTCAGAACTCGTCCGCTCAGCTTATCTCCAGCATCCTCAACGCGGACCCAGCATTTCTCGCCCCATTCACGAACGTTACTGAAGTCCAGCTTCTTCATGCTGCTTCAAAAGGGGTTTTATTGTCAAGAGCCTTCGTCGTTGTGCGATTCATCAACCAGACAACATGACGCGCAGCTTCACCCCACAACATCTTTGGGAGTCCACTAGCATGGAGGAGGGCACAGATGCGTTAGACTATGGTACGTTTTAGACTGCACCGCCGTTATGCTTGGGCGTGTCGTGGACAGTGAGTTCCTGTTCAGTACCCTTGGACTTGAGATATTCAATAAATTTTTGGTCTAGGTACTTGCCGCCACAATCGGAATGAAGAATCTTGATACGAGCATTCAAACGATTACCGCACCAGGCCTCGTGGTCTCTTCAGACTTCTTGTGAAGGAGATGAAGATTGGTGAGTCTCGTGTTGTCATCTGTGAACATAATATAATAACGACGACCACTCTTGGTAGCAACTGGAGTTGATCCCCAGAGGTTACTGTGAACCTCACCACCAAACTCCGTGGCGCGCTCGCCCTGCCGAACCTTTGAGATCAGCTTGTGAGTGGCCTTCGCATACACACACGACTCACAGAAGAAAATCTTTATCTTCAACAGGCTCAAGATGAACACCGGTCACAAAACCTTCCTTTACGAGGCTACGGGCAACAGCAGGAGAAATATGACCCATTCGGCGATGGAATTGATCTGAGGTGAGCGTTTCAACTGCAGCATACCCCAGTTAGCTGGAGCTTGTGAAGCATCGACACCATTCGGTACGTCAATTGACAACTCCCCTTTACCCATCCATGGTACTAAATTTTTGCTTGTTAGCAGCTCGGAACGTCTTCGTAGAGATTTCAACGAAGTTCTGGATGTCGTCACAATATGGGGAGATGTGGCGGTAAATGTCCGTAGAGTAATGTTAATTACTCTACATACAAGTAGTACAGCGAAAATAAACAAGAAGTTAGTTCTTGATTCCAACACCAGCACCCCTAATTGTCCAATACCTCTCCCATTTTCCCAGAATGTGGTGGCCGGTGTCGTTGGCGCCCGAAAGACATCTGGATCCCGAGGAAGAACATGATGGTCAAAGTAGTCGAAACAATCAGACTTTCAAAATCGGCAAGCACAGCTAACTTAGTACGAACAGGCCATAAGTAGTACAGCCTCCCCCCAAAAAAAGTCGGGTAATAATCTGGGATTCCTCATCTCATGTTGTTGTCATGTAATTTTAAAAAGTCACAGTGTGTCTTGATAACTTTCTAGGAGTCAGCATGAAAATGTATACTAATCGTGACTTTTAAATTGTATTATCATCTATAGCTTACACATTATATTACCTTCAAAGCAACTTGTTAGTGATTGCTAGCTTCTGACATCAAATATGTACGTGTGTTTGGCAGCTGAGTTTCAATTGTGTTGGGGGTCAATCCGATTGACATCATTCAAGGTTTGATCCACACCCCACCTTGATTGCATCACTATATCTATTTTTCATCCAAGAAAATGAGTCCCATACGTAGTAGAGGCTCCGGGAAACGCGGAAGAGCTACAAAGGTAAGTTCCTTTGCCCCAGAAGCTTTGTGAACATAGGTATATTAATCTCTAGACACATAAAATTGATACTCTTGTGGGTCCAGGACCCAGTGTTGCTGCTGCTTTCAACAAGGCTGTGACTGCTACTGCTACTGCTACTCCTGGTCATCGACTGTCTCCATCTATGGAACCTGAGGAGGAGTCTCCCCTTACTTCTCCTGGTCCTGATTTTCCACCATTCCCTCCTCAAAAGTCATCTGAGGCACCAACTGGTGATTCTACTGAGACTGCTGGTCATCATCTGGAGAAGGAGACTCCTACTGCTCCTGTATCTAATCATCTTCCATGTCCTCCTCAAGAGTCATCTGAGGCAAGAGCTGGTAATCCTACCACAGAACCTCAACAGAGTAAATCAGCAAAGAGGAAGGAGCGACAAATTAAGCACTCAGTGGCTAGTCACTTCTACCTGCCAAAGGTACATTTCTCCTTTAAAGCTCACTGATCCCATATGTTGATGTGATGTATCTAGGCCAATGTAAATGCTATTGCACCTCCTATTGGTATTCAGCATGCCTTCCCTAGAGTCAATGCAGGCCAAGTAAGAACTTATGATATCTTTGTAAACTTCCAATTGACTGTAACCTCTTAGTTGGAGAGAGCAAGACTACGCCAAGATAGACAAATAAATTTTGTGAGTTCTTTTGTTCAGCACTGAAAGTTGACTGACATTCTCATCTTACAGGCTCGAGATCATGGTAAAAAGTTCTATGGCAAGAAGATGGCTGCTATTACTATGCAACGAGCTGATGCAACAAGGAAGCTCACTCTTCCTTCTAAGAAGGATTTCAAGGCCGCAATTAAAGACGAGTCACGTGCTAGATCCAAAATCAATGAATCTAGCCATTGGAGCTACTTGGTGAAGATCACACCTGACATTGCCAAGATTTGCAATCTCATAAGAGATGACAAAGGTATTATATGTGATGGATGTGCATCTCGAGGTCTGTGTTCACTTTTACTAATTGATATCTGAACTCATAAACAATTTTAGCTCATTCATCTCGACAAAAGAAAAAAAAAGGGTGGACAAAAGGCTATATTTCCCGGAATGCTGAGGACAATTACCGGCATAAAGCGCTCAGTGACAAGGTCCATCATCTTCCATGGGGCACTGAGATTTGGATTCGCATAGACCCAGGGATCCTTCGCGGCCGAGTTTCTATGACCAGCATACATGATGTGAGCTTTAACTTCTTATGATATGTTGAAGAGGCTAAGTGATATCACTAGAGTGACAATACCCCAAGCTTGACTTGGCGTAACAAGGCATATGGAACCAACTTTGACTGCACATCAAGTCACATGCGTGCTACAAGACTCCGCTTGACAGATTGTCAATTCAAATACAACTTCATCTTGGACCCTACTATCAAGCGTGAAGTTTTTGGGACTATCGTCCTTGATCTCATCTTCGCGAGTAAAAGAATCAAACCCGAGTTATGGGAGGCCTTTGGCAGCAAGAATCTCATTCGTTCCCTGGTCCTGTCCCCGCCTCCCTTCTGGACCCTCTCTCATGATGACCTTCGCAACGACCCCTTCACTATTCCTCACCCTGTCTTTAACCCATTCATTGAAAGGGTCACTAATGGAGAATGCTGTTGGTTTCTGGAGCCTTATTCAGCCTATGTCAAAACAACTCCTATCAGTCAGATGCCATTTCTTGACCAGGATTTTATCTTTGCTGCTCTGATTCTCTTTATCAAGCCTATCATGTCATTGAAAGATGGCTTGGAGGCTGAAGAAAATTGGGAGGCTGCATTCCAAGACTACAAGCAGGCTATGCTCGAGGACAACTCTTCTGACTTTGATGAGAGAGCAACTTGGGACTGTTTTGAGGACCAATTTGTGAATAAGTAAGTTATTTTGAATTGATTGGGAGTCTAATATTTATCTGTCTATAGACAAAATGTTCAGAAAGCTGCTGAAGATGGAGCCGATAGAGATGCTGACGGAGATATTGAAGAGAGCAATGATGAGATGGATGTAGATTAAAGGTGGACCATGTCAGCGTAAAGTCTAGTCTATGATCCATATATAAACCTTTACAGCTCCTGGCTTGTAGCTGCGAGGACCAGTCCCACTACTCGCCTCCCACTTTATTGTGTGCCTGTGGATGGCACTTGCTTTCTGCTTTACAGTAGGTTCAGATGTCTATTTCTATCAATTGACTTTTTCTCTCCGCTATGTATATGTATGATCAAGTCCAAGCTCTAGACGAATTGAGCCCGTCCCCACAAGTAACTGGCTTCACACCGCAAATCTCATCACGCACGTATTCCGTAAGAGAACGGCTCAGGACACAGTCGATGTCTCTCGCATGTTATAAATTATATCTTCTCTTACACTTGCGTACTACGTACACTCGGCAACGACATGAAGTGTCCCACCAAAGGATGCGAAGGGAACATACGCACAGGTCTCAAGATCCTCCCAAGAGGAGTAACAGTCCACCCGCCTCGGCTAGCGACGTTTTCGCTGGGGTGACAGAGATATCGTCCGCTGGTTCCGCGCCGCCATAACGTCTCTGTTTCTTCTTGGGAGGTTCAAGGGATGCTGCTTCACGCTCCGCGGCGAGCCTACGTGTATTTCTATTAAAATACAGAAATCCAGGGAGACTCAATGCACACCTCTCCGCAAAATTAGGTTTGGCTTCGCCAATTCTTAGTTTCACACTGTTCCAGGTAGATCCGCTCAGTAAAATCAGACCTGAGACCTGTTTAATGATCAGATTGTCTTGTACAGCCTGCATGGGTTGACGAACATCTAGAGAGCCTCGTCTGAGTCGTTTCGAGAGTTGTATAGCCAAATTTTCGTGGTTGGCCTAGGCCATCTGGGAGATCAAAGTGACGGTTTCAAAAGTCGATAGCCACCTTGAGATATCATCAGAGGTTAGTGCTGTGGTCAGACCTGGGGTATGCAGCCTTTTGACGATGGGTTCATCCATCAGCTATCCATCAGGCGTATGTACTGGGCAGGAGAAAAAGTGGAGGACGATAACCTTGTTATCAAATAAGAACAAACACAAACAACGTTTGCGCCATTGCATTGACGAACTTCAAGTTTCTATTTCTCCAACCCTCTTTGCGCTTAAAGACGATGCAGAACAGTCCATTCTCAGTGGCGGGAATGTCGTCCTCGACGAGCACACATATCTCAATCCCTTGGGACAGTACTACGAGCGCTGGCCCAACCCAACTGGGCTCTCTTGGAGAGTCGCTTTCACAGTCTAGAAGCCATTATCAGCCGGGTTATCTGTTGGTAAGACGCGTTAATATGAATTTTAACCCGTATAGTAGCTGATAAAACATGTATAGTCATCACAAAATAACGTAGGACAACTAGGCACACGAGAAGACATTGTTAACCACAGACTTTATAGACTTCTCCTCAGGGAAATCCACGCGTAGACGAGATTCCTATTGTCAAAACAAAAGCGGGAAGATGGACCATATGTTGTCACGAGGACCATCGGATTTTGGGTTGAGTTCGATGTTCGAAAGTACAAGGTATGTAGCAAAGACGTTTGGGACTCAAGCCTGCCTATCACCCCTCGTCAGACAACGAAAAAATCTCGTGGGAAGATGCGCCGCTCACCAATTCCATCAACGATATCCCTAACGAGATGTGCTTCACATCGTCCGCTCCTTTCCGAGCCCCGAGGAGGGTACGTCCTCGCTTCGATTATCTAGTAAAATCATTTTAAGATATCCATTCCCAGGACTCCGCTGACGGTGTCCCATTATTCGCTCGTCGCCTTCAACGTCCACAAGCAACTCCACAACAACCAACACAATCTCACCAGCCAATCTACATCATCGTATTCGGTACACCGCTGCAGTAGAGCTTTTCCAGTCTTTGGGAGCGACGACGGATCCAGACCCTCATTTAGAAATTTCAAACTGCTTCCGTATAGGATTCACAGATGCCGGAGATGCGTTGAGGGCGGTCCGGAAGAACGTAGGGGTTCTCGGAGGAAGCTGGATGGTTGGCGCTAAATGGGCAGTAAGTACCTTTTTGTTAAGCCTCGCTCTCCTCTCTCCTTCGAATGCAACTTCTTTGATTGAACTGTTAAATCTCTTTCGCAGGATCAAGCACAAGCAGAGACTGTACTCAGCTTGATCCAGTCTACATCGACACAGGACCCAAAGTCATCTAACAACTCGATGGCCGTCGACGACGTTGCCGCAGAAAGGTACTCCGACTGCTGGCCTGAAGGGGCCAGCAGGAAAGTACAGCACACCAAAGTAAGCTCGTCCCCGCGAGCGCTATGTTCCGAAAACACAATCTCCGCAATCGCAACGTGGGTGGGGTTCGAACAATCTCGCACAGATAGCGCAACAATTGGCACCGACTCGCACCGATGCGCCCCCGAATATGAACTCGCCGAATAAAGGAATGCTTGGACAGGTGTCGGATTTGATTTTCGAATGGTAGGCACAATGGTATTCTTTGGTTGCTGGTAAAATTTGAAGGGAGGTGAAAGTGTGAGGTAGTCCAAGTGCGGCCCTCGATACCCTGTACGTTCGTCCTTCATGCATGTTGAGGGTTACATTGCGTGCAAAATGCTTGAACAGCAACTTTGTCATTCCGAAATTCTTGTCCTACCCTTATCGCTATAATAGATGACCCTATCTATCTTTCTTGCTATTCGGCTTAGCCTATTCATCCTTGCGGTGAGTATGCAAAAGCCGAAAGAGATGAAACTACATACATAATGCACGTTCCGTTGTTGAACAATGGTGGCGAGGCAGAAGTCGGAGTTTATTGACAATCAATCATAAGTATGAAATTTTGTCCGGTTCGGCTATCCGGCTCAACAATAGCCGATTTAACCGGAACGGACTTATAAAAAGTCCCATTTTTCTTGTACATGGATATGTACTACAACTATTCCCCTCTCCTTCCCTTGTTCATCTTGTCTCTTCGACACGGATGACGACAACCGACGACGACCACGAACACGACGAACAGCACACCCATGCTAGATATGCCCTCCATTGTTGTAGATAGTGTGGTAAACCGTAATGATATCATTTTTAACCTTTACACACCCCTTCTGGGGTGTTGGACTTGCTGAGTGGCAACGCCGTGCAAGCTGGCAAAACTTTGATATTGAATGGTTATGTGGCCTGGGCAGAACCGCTACGGCGGGTTTAACGGCTCCTAGAGTCAGGGACTCGTCGATCATGATTCATTCTTGATCTTCCCTACCTGGGCCCTTTCCATCCATATCATTTGTTTCTAGTCGTTGTATTTGGTTGACTTCTCCTCTCGTTCCACACCCCAATCTTTGGGGCAGGACATGCTGCATGTCCGAATCATGTGTTTGACCTGCCCTTGTGTTTTGTTGACTTCTGCTCTTGTGACACACCTAATCTTTTGGGCAGGACATGCTCCATGTCCGAATCATGTGTGTCTTGCCCAGCATTAATGTAAATATTTCAATTGATGTTTATCGTTGCGGCGACGGTTGGCACTTGACTTTTTTGACTTGTGGGTTGTTAATGGTAACAAATTAATTGGACTACAGTTGGAACGAATGGTATTTGCAGAAACATACATGAATGAGAGTGAATTACAATTAGGAATTATCTTATGGTTGGTTGGTGTCGTACGTGTCCGCTGTGAGTACAAGGCTCAAGATAGAACGAAGAAGGGTAGAATCGGTCCTTAATTGGTGGATACCAAGTCGGATACCAAGCTCAATATAGAACAACACACAGGAGGTAACCTCAAGGCCAGGCAAGAAGGGCGGTGGCACTGCAAAGCAACGCCAGTGGGCCAGAGTGACTGTCATGCGACAGATGGTAAGTGCGGGTGTCTGCCGTTTAGAATTATTGCGCAAGGAAAAGAAGCAAAGGTATGTCATGGCAGCCTTTTCTACAGCAGCAATTTTATGCTGTTGGGATTGTTTGCGCGGGGTTGGTGGGATGTCTGCTTCCTCTGTCAAAGGTGGTCGAGGTCTGGGAGGTGGATAGGTATTATTGCACCCTGGCGCTGATAGTGTTTCATATAAGTGGATGGTGAGGATGGATTTTTGGGGCTTGGGCAGGTGAAAATCCGGAGGGACAGCAGAGGTTTGATTCCCGACGCAACATGTACAAGCAAGGCTGTATATAAAGGTGATATTAAGAGAACGTGATCATCAGAAGAGAGCACGACATACCCAGATCAAATGAGGCTATATTCAACAGCGGATCTTCTCCTCAGAAAAGTCTATGATAGCCTATTGTATACCATGATATTAACAAGTCAGTTGTAAGTAGTTAGTTAAAGAAGATGTGCATTCAGGGAAATGTGACAAATGCTTAAGTACGTATATAAATGTCATCACAGGAAGTACCTCTATCTACTACAACTGAAAAGAGACTACTTATTCATACGAGTGTACTTACAAAGACCATGCTCCACCATAAGTACACTATATTTGACTTTTGTTTTTTCTGCTTCTGTCAAATGAGTTTTGATATGGTTGTGCTTAACAAAGGCTTGTACTACTTGATCTCTGGATGAATCCACACCTACCAGGCCCAGTCTCTGAAGTCCCTTTAGTGCACCCTTCTTGACATCAAATATGATATTGCCAAGCTCTTCCGCTGTTGGCATTGGAATAACAGTTGCCAAAGCAAGATCTCCTGCTATGAGCAGAGCAATCAGAGGTCCAACACCATGGAATGCTTTTTCATTCTTGAGAAAGGCAAAAACATTGGTAAAATTTGGTGAAGGATTGTTGGCTAGCCATTTGGCCATAGTTTGCGAGCTTTCCAGAGCTTTGGGATAGAATCTGGACAGATTCTGAGGTGTACATGGAATATTGATGGATTCTGAGCTGTACGTAGCATCCTACAATGTTGCTGGTGATCTGGATAAATTCTGAGCATCCTGCAATGTTGCTGGTCTAGTAAAATAGAATCTGGACAGATTCTGAGCTGTACGTAGCATCCTACAATGTTGCTGGTGATCTGGATAGATTCTGAGCATCCTGCAATGTTTCTGGTCCAGTAAAATAGAATCTGGACAGATTCTGAGCTGTACATAGCATCCTACAATGTTGCTGGTGATCTGGATAGATTCTGAGCATCCTGCAATGTTGCTGGTCCAGTAAAATAGCTA
>JAGGAS010018882.1:0-18203 GCA_017657355.1 Termitomyces sp. K1Ac | reverse complement strand
ATGCTTAAAGAGTCTAATCATGTAAAGGAAATTGACATGTCAGAATGCAGGTCAAAAACAGCAACAATGGCTGTATATGTAAGAATGTGTTAGCAGGTAATCCACACGCATAGACATAATCAACGTATGACATTGCATACTCGTGACCCCAAAAATATGCTTACATAAACAGTAGCTGGAGCAGGACAGCAAAAAAGGTCAAACACAGACATCGACGCAGAAATGTATACAAAAACACTGGCTATAGCTAAACATGTATAGCTGGAACAAGAGGAGGAAAAAGATGTTTAGCAATCAATTAGAAGTAGACCTCGGATATGCCGTGCGTTGCAACGGCCCATTCTAAACGGTAAGCAAGAAGAGCGGGAACAGCATATCGAGATGATCGTTAAGTAGTTGCATCAAAGGTTGTCACTGCGAGTTCAGCTTGGCAGTCCGAGACGGTCGTTACATAGGTTTACCGTCCATTTAGCTGGGTAGTTATCTGCCGTTATCTGCCACATCCATGTTATCTGCCGTTATCTGCCATATACCATGTTTTCTACCATAGATACCTATTATTCCCACTTTGCTACCACACATACAATCTCCAGCAGCAGTGAAGAGCATATGCACATGCTCCTATTGAAGTTCTACTGAAGTTGTCAATATATGAATATTAAATTTTGATCTGGATGGCCTCAGTCACTGATATGTCCACGAAAACATGGTCATTCAAGCTTCAAGTCTAAGGCTGGCCTAAGGTAATCTTCAGTGTGGACAGCCTCTGAAGAACACTAAAATGTCAATGATGGACACCTCAGCATCCGGAATTTGTCTGTCATTGATCTAACAACGAGGCACAAGTTCAAAGCTTCATTATATCTCTTATGATAGTCAGAAGTCTCACAATATTTACTGAATCGGGAATAAAGAAAATCATAAAGGAGGCGTAATGGACATCACTCTGGCGCGGTTGGATAGCGGTTACTGAAGTTGAGGCAGATGTATCCTGCAGCATCCTTTCCCATTCCAGCAATTGAAGGTCTCTGAAAGTGGAGGACTTGCTGATAGGTCCATCACTGGACATAATGAACATCAAGGAAGATTGAGCGGCTATGTCGTGCTGCGAAGGACAATTTTGGAGTTTGTTAATTCTGGTAACCGTCTTGAATAGGGAAATGATATGCGAGTTGTAAACTTGTGTCCATTGAACCAGGAGTTTGTGCACAACAGAAATATCCCTGCACAAAGTTGAATGACATTCGGGCTTGTGGATGTTCCAATTGGCTACCTGACACGGTTTATCCTGCGAACATTATTAATACCGTTATGACACGTATAATGATAAGTTGACGTACACAGTATGCCGTTTCTCCACAAGCACTCCACCATCTAGCACTGCGTAATTCGAGATATTTGTGGCAATGAAAACATTGGTCTTTGGGTACCTATTTTACATGTATATCTGTAAGCGCGACATAAATCGAGGCTTGGGAGATCAATATTCACTATATTCCGCATATGCTGGTCATCCCATCCTTTAGTTTCTTGAAGTCGTGTAAGGGCATCCATCATACAGGAAAGGACCAATACAAGGGGATGTTAACCAAAACGATAGCGGAACGGACTGACGTAGCTTGAGAACTTTGCCGGACTGGGCCATGGATAGTGCAAGTAGATAGACAAGGCAGCCATCAAATTTCCACCCCACTCTTTTAAAGGTTACACAGGGCCCGGATAATCACGAAATAGCAAGGGCACTTGATACACGTAGCACACAATACATGTAAAGGCCATTGTGAATCCGCTTGCAAGCATGGCAGATCCAAGTGTGAAATGCAAAGAGACTATGTACATCCGCGGATGTAAGTTCAACACACGATGTTCAAAACACGACGTTTCAACCATCACTCAGTGCTCTGATATAAAGAAACAGGATTTAGGATTTACATCTACCTAATATCATGATATGACGTGTATATCAGATAATGTGTATATCACGACAGTTGGTTCGTCCCTTGCACATTCTCAAGTTTACTCCAGCAGTCAAATCGCCCTCATTCAGCATACGGTTTCCCGTTTCTATTCCATTGTGATACCACACAATTTGTGTTCAGTCGATCTAACAAGCAGTGAAATGGTGATCACCATAATAGACAATACCCTTGAGGACATACTTGCGATTGGTAAAATGCCTACCGGATATGATGACATTGCGATCAATAGAAGTCTGTACAGAAGATACGTCTATAGCAACCATGGGAGGTGCGTGTATAAACCGTAGAGTTCGTTCAACGTTGAACTGAATTACATGTGGGACATAGCGTCTCCGATATGGATGTAGATCCCCTTAGACTTTCTTGAATATTGTTATGGGCATTATTCAACAATATTATTTGGGCAGAACAAGAGTATGATGTACCCCTTTGGGATAGGATGTGTTGGGAGGGGCAAGTCACAGTGGACACGGTAATTTTTCTATTACATTTTAGCAGTTCATCGATTAACGAGTGCATGCTAATGTATCTCCCCACAGGAAAGATTCTGGGCTTCAAACGTGATAGGTTAACCCTCAATAAGTCCCTCGCGGAATCTACAAGTTCATGTGAAGGGACATTGGTAGAAAACAAGCAAACAACATCTTCATAATCTGACTGCCATTTGATTGAACCTGATCTGATCAGAACCCTGTGTTTTCTCGCCAAGTGTTTAATAATATACCCATAATGGAATCATAGGCGCAACTATTATTGTTCCATAGAGGACTGACTGGACATTGATACAAGGAAGACAGGTGGCCTTGGGACAATGATTTGTCGATCTTTGGTCTTTTAGTTACAATTTCATGAAAGGAAGAAGAGGCCTTTCTTTTGATGCACGTTATTGGTTTTCAACCAGGTAGTTCAGATCCTTGAGCAGGTATGTAAGTTGACATACTGGTAGGTAAACGTACAAGTGGTGTCTTTTTGCTAACTATTTGCCATTCAATATCAGCACACAATGTATCCAAAAAAGGATCTCTCAGGTTCCAACACAGAGCGGAATGTAAACGTCGAGGCATATAATCTATGGTCTTCCATTTCCTGAAATACGATATGATATCAGATCGTCTTGGTGCGTCATAAAAATCATTTGGTAGCAGATCAGAGTATCTGAGTCTAGATATTTCATCGAGCAGTTCAAGCTCACAAAATTCTTGTCTGAGTGCACCGCTAGCATTACCTTTAATTTTGGACATATCAAACCCTTGTATAATGAGGGTGCCTGCCGCTGTAGAACTTCTAGACAAAGCCGTATAGTAAGCTTGATGCGATCGGCATGGTCATAGAGTAGTTGACAAGGACTTCAACTTGCGATCTGGTAATATATACGTTGTCGTCATTAGGCAGTCGACATTTCAGTTGAACACTAGTGCATGTCAGAGGGACTACATTTACAGGTAGACCAGCAAGGTGAACCTTTTGAGGTGGATTTTTGAGTAATACAAATAGTGTATCCAAAATGCGTTGACCAGAATTACCGATACTTTCCTTCCACCCATACACGAAGGCTTTTTGGCCATTTGTTATACACAACTCTGTGGCTACGTTATTTTTTATGATTATAGGCATACCCACACATAGAGACAATTTTCCCGCAACCAAACTTGAGGTCAACGATGGCGGCTGGTTCTATAACGTGTGCTGAACTGCAGGAGACAAATTTTTGAAGGTTTTGTTTTTACCATGATTTTTATGCTTACCACAAATTTTTAAATTTGTTTTTACCATGATTTTTATGCTTATGAAAAAGTCTACCAGTGACTGACCTGTCTCTAATGCAAATCTATGCACACTCAGCATGTTTATAGCGTCTTTATCCGTATTATGGGCTGTTATAATGGATACATTCCTGAAGCTTGCATGTAAAAGACCTACATCCCAGATTGTTGACTGGTGCATAAACTTCCAAGAAAGCATATATCATCTGGTGTGCACACTCTGTGCCTCATATCTTCAAGTGCTGTCCTGAGGGCTGCATCATCAGCAGTCTGTGAACGTTGACGCATATTCTCTCTTAACAGCACAACAGTAGTTACCTGATGCCAAATAGCTTTTCCTATGGCTGCTTCCTGCTGTGGCAAGTCTGTAGTTCTCATGCTGACGGACTGACTGTACAACGCTGCATTCTCGCCCCCTGCCACAGGCAGAAGCTGTGCAAAATCTCCTGCAAATACCATATTCATCCCACCAAACGGTAGATGAGTTTGTTCAGTGATCTGAGCTAATCTAGCTGAAAACAACATTGATACTTTGTCAAAGAAAATATAATCCACTCCTGTTAATCTGATTTTTATCTGTGACATGAGGGACTTTGATATGTTGGTCATGTCGTTTATCCCGAACATCAAGTGATATGTTGAACCTCCTATTAATGATGCAGCCGTCCCAGTAGGAGCGACAACTATTAATCAACGGGCCTCACCTCTGTATTCAAAATATTTAATTAATGCTTTCAAAACTTGGGTTTTACCAGTGCTCCCCATACCGCCCAAATACATCTTCAACTGATCAGGTGAGTGAGAAGCAGCATGATTTGACACTGTTCGGAAAGCCCTAAGCTGCTCTGTATTAAGACAAAATTCATCAGATATCGAAGAAATGACAGACTCCCATTCCTCCGTCTTGACGTTTTTACAAAGGTAGTTGCGATCAAGTATTTCTACTTTTCCATTCGCTACGTCCTTCAAGGAACAGATGTCTGGTATACTCAATTGAGGGACACCAATTTGTCTTTCTTTGATTATAGAAGCTTTTCTGTCCACGATGACTGATCTCCAAAAAGCAGCAGGCTTATCTGACAAAGCTACTGAAGACCTATCAATTGTGGGAAAGGATTGACCCATCAAAGGATCTGCCCAACCAAGGTTCGTCATGGTCAAAGTCACAACAGACATTTCAACCCTTTTACGTTTTTCTTGTTGACTGAGCTGGTTATAGATATTGACGTCGAATACGTCAGTTTCACTATCCTGATTTTCATATACCTCCATATGTTCTCATTGTTGTACATCTTCCACATCATACTTGTCAGAAGAACCAAATGGTATGTCTACACCTCCTGCCTTCATTTGTGCATGGAAATCATCACAAGCATCAAGACATTTGTACCTGATGTTCATATTTTGCATGTAACGAATATGTGTAGGATTGAACTTATAAGAGTTGAAAGCATCTTCCCATGTTTGATTTGTGATTTGCAAGTCATGTCCGTTATGCCAAGGTTTAAATCAAGCAAGCATCGTTGAACAATAAGCTGACCTATCACTATTATCCCGTCTAGGTAAGGAACCACCAATCAAGTTAGGAACCCGTCTCTGACTGGAGGGGTATATGTACGTAGCATGAGAAGCTGCCAAGGGATGGTCCGACAAAAACTTCACAACATAACCAGACACTTTTGTAATCTTGATGGATTCTACATGTTCAACACCTTCACTACGTAGACAAAACTGTTTTCCTAATCTAACACGCTTACATCTAGAAGACCACTCATACAACGACATGTGTTCAAGTTCCGGTCCTCTCAACACATAATCGAGAACAGGGGACAACCCTATTACCTTGCCATGTTTTTATCATGGTGATTAATTCTGTTGAGGAGTTATCTTCTCCTGACTTGTTTGTCCATAATAGCCTCTCTAACAAAACTTGGCCAATGTAACACAGAGAATACATGATCCTTATAATGGTCGGGATTACCTAGTAAATACATAGATATCATAGGGGATCCCATCTCTGCTTTGGCACTCATGATATTAACTAGATCAGGATGTTTTGATAACACTAAATGTACAGCTTTGAATGACGTGTATGACTTCAAAACAGGCTTGGTAACATATTTTGTGACATACAATAGAACTGCCTTGATTGCAGTACCCAATCTCAAGCTCATTACATCAGTATTGCAACAGAATACATAAGTAAGGGCAGATGTGAAAGTGTTCAACCAAGGTTCTGTTTTCTTCATATTGAGTGCACCAGTTTGTGGGTCCACCTCCGTTTGGGAAAACAAGGATCTAGGAAATCTTGCTTTGCACTTCCGCCATATGTTATCTAGACACCCTTTTCGCTCCTTCGATCCATTACGTGTTCCATCACGGTTGTACAAAGATGTACATGTGTGGACATTCGTGTGGAATAACAAGTCATCAACAGTATAGTAGAACTTTGTCCACCAATATGCCATGTTGTCACACCTTTTACAGGCTAAACATTCAGTTGGACACTCAGAAGGAGGTGGATCAGGCAATGACTTAGTGGGATCAACATATGAGTCTGTTTTCTCCGCCTTACTCACACGGTCTTTGATCTCAGACATGCTGCCAGTGTTAAAGTTGTCTCTAAAGGCAGATTCCAGATATTCGACCATTGCATGTTGGAATTCAGAATCAGGATCCATAATCCTTTTTCAAGCCTTGTCAGGTGATAAACCGCCCTTAAGCCATAAAAGAAGATGTGAATGAAGAGTTAACTGACCCTGTTGTTCCACCGTGCTATAATAAGCAGATGTCTCCCTGTATAAGCCATCAGATGTCAATTTCATTCCAAGGACATGTTCTATAAAGGCTGTAGCCATAAAATGAAAGAAACGCGCATGGCAACGGAATTTTTTGCTATCAATCTGTATGCGTTGTTGGAACGACGAGGTAATTCAGGCAAAAAGGATGTCTTTGTATCTGCAAAATACAGACAGATAGGATGACAAACGTCTATAGGTAACAATGTTATATACCATGAGGGAGCACCTTTATTGACAATTAGCAACCAGATTTTGTTACACATTTGTTTTTTTGAAAGATCAGAACCATCTACACCTTCTGCAATGGCATCCAAGTCATCAATGACACAAAAACACAGTTTCTCCTCTTCAGTAATGGGCTTGACTAGCTCACCTTCAGCCATTCTTTTGGCAATGTCACCAAGAACTGATTGATTAATAGTCATCAAACAGTCTGCAATATTGGTAAAATTAGACCGCTTTATAGCAAGAAATCCCTCAGTTGTAGCGGACTTAACTTGTTCATGGCTAAACACAGCAAAAGGGAAATTAGTATCTGTTTGGAATCTCTTATCATGATAAAGAAGTAAGTGCCTTTTATGAGCAGAGACAGACAGTTTACTATTAGCATATCCTATACCACCCAATCCATATGGGAAGAGCCAAGGAAACATATCAAGATATAAGGTTGGATCATTAAAGGAACTTCTAGGCCGAGACAAATGGCCGATGCCTAAAGCTTTTCCATTACTCTGCCAATGTTGGACGGCAATACCTTTAAGTTCAGTTGTGGTTTTTGTAGTTAGATTATCCCCAGATATCCCATGGACAACAAAGGAACAATTGCCATCATATGATCCTTTTTCATCTTGAACTGAATGAGATGCAGGATCAACTGTATTGGATAAATTGAGATCGTCAGACTTACGATACACTATATAAACAGGAGGCTTATCTTCAGGATAAGATATCAGATTGGATTTGGATATATCTATATCTGAGTAACCTATGTGATTTAGTTTCAACCATTCTAAAGCATGTTTGACGTAGTTTCTATGGACTAAAAGAGGAAGTCTGCGTAGTTCATCAGGAGTAGGCTGAGAAGGACCAGTGAATAGGATCACCAATACCTCATCCATTTCCTCCTTAGGAGGTGGAAGTATATTGTATACTTTCATAACGGGAGCATCAAAAGCTATCAGGTGAGCTTTCATTTTCTTGAGACCTGAACTTCTAACATGGGCATAACACAAGGATTTCCTTATCTTCAAAACTAACAACTGCTCTACCCACGTGAGGTCTTTCAGCACAGAAGGCACTTCACCAATCCACAAACCGTTAGCAAGAGCATTTCAAGGGACCATTCCCTTCAGAAGTGCAGTTCTACATTTGTCACATACTGAATTACGTGTTTAATCGAATACAGGACTGCTCATTTCCCTAACACGTTCTTCAGACAATGTCTGCTGAACTTGTGTAACACCTTTCATGCAGAGAACATCCAAGAAACCTTTTACAAAACATGAACGGAACAATGGAGGTATCATACAATGCAAATACTTTGGTGGAGGGGTCGAACAGATGTACCAGACAATAACACAACATAACAAAACCTTGTAGAGCCCATAACCCTCTCATATCAGGCCAGCCTATGGGAATACCAAATCCTTGGGTCATGACAAAAGTCAGAGAGTACGGTGTACAAGAAGTAAGATCCACAAACACAGTTGTTAAATCTGGAGGATAGGAATTGTTGAGCAGTAAAACCTTATAATCATGATGGTGTATGCAATGTCTGATCTGCTTTAACAGGAGCAAACAACAACGGATATAAGTATTGGGCAACAGACTCAAGAACATAAGACAAAAAACTGGACAGGGAAGTCCATACTTTGTAGGGAGAGGGGCAAAACGGCACCACATACGGACTTCTGAAAATAATGTACCAAAGGTATTCACCCAATATCTAATTATAAACAATACAACGTTTGAAGATATCCAATCAACCAGGACTGTTGAATCAGCACAAGTGTCCAAATAGATAGATATCAGGAAAAACAGACATTGGGGTAAACAATCTACATGTTGACAATACCAAAGGATCATGTTGAAAGGGGGTATACCCAAGGGGCATGAATCCACAGAAGGTAGGTGTGTTGAAAATAGCGCATTGCGCTATAATAGATTTAAAGCATCGCTCAATATCAATTTCTAGGCATACATACCCTAGTGGAAGTTGGAGGTATAAAACAAGGAAATTCGACAACAGATCCACTACCACGAGTACGATGATGCTCTGAATGCAATCTACACGGGGTGAGCCAGCAAACATATTAGGAGTACATTACTTACACATACAAAGGGGTATCCAAAGTGAAACAGACCACAGCAACAATCAAAAGTATACACAGGTATATGCAAGAACAAGAATATGGGTAGAGTTTCATGATTATGGTTGCAAAGGTAGGACACGCATACAAATGCTTAAGCAAATATAGCAAACCAAGTATAAGGACAGATATTTGAACATCAAATAAACAATGCTATACAATCAAGACCAATACGGCAGTAACAGATACAGAAAAGAAACAGCATCACGTCGTCTGAAGAACCACGTAATAGAATAACACGGTGAGAAGGTCAGAATAAAGGTACATAAATTATGAGATGTATAAAAGGGCCCGCTGAAAAGGATGTATAGATGGATATACGCTGCTACAGCATTTATATCTACAGATCAAATGAGCTCAAAACCATATGCACTCAGAGACTCATCAACTCCTTCCAATGAGTTCATAGGTACGCAGCCAATATTTTATGAATATCTATAAAGTTACAAGCAATCAACAGAAGACATGGAAAACAAAATACAATTGGAGAAGGAGAAGGAGTTAAGAACATAAAAACTTTGTGCCAGGATAAGATAAATATTTCAAGATATGGAAGAGGCCAAAGTGGTGGAAGAACACAGCATGGAATTGTACAGATCCATTCAGGTGCATGAAATAAAAGATACAATAGGTTAGTTACATTCATGACAAACCAAATCAGGAGGAATTCAAACAAACAAGACGAAATATTTGAAAGAGAATGTAAGCCTTTATTAGGATCATAGGCATCTATTGATAGACCATAGGAAATACAGTGCAGATTGCAGAAGCTGGAGGCAAAATTGATGATTCAACGTCTTCCACGACATTGGAATCATATGAAGATGACGGGATGGTTTTCAGCAAGTAGGATTATGTATCAGGATGGCAATAAACAAACATGTCATTGACAGTAGAATCATTTTGATGTATCATTGAGGACGAAAATTGGCATAACAAGTAAACAGCATGTATTGCATACAACAGTTATTACAGATACGGCATAAAGGACACAACAGATCAGCAAAGGGTTACATGTTTATTAGCTGTGACAATATAAACCAATTAATCAATACCAATACATAAAATAGTAAAAAGAGCTTATGTCTGTTAGCAGGGTGACCGGTTTCAGAATCTGAGCTATTAATCCTAGAACATTTACGTTGAACAATGTGACGAATGGAGAGAGGTTGCTCGTCTGATGACAATAACTCTGGGTCCGTAACTTTTGATAAGGAGACCTTAAGCTTATGCGCAACCTTAAGATCACCATAAACAAGCCCATCAACATAAGGGAAATCTGATGACCAATCAGACTTAAACAAAGAAACATAGGACAACAAACAAACCAAATGTATGTGATTTTTCAGTTACAATATGATATTCAGGTCCATTCTACATGAAAGATTCACCATAATTAGAGTTGAGCAATGGTTTGAAGACCGACCAAGTGGGACCACCCATGATACAGTCAACAACGGCGTTCTGGATGTCAAAACCCAAAACGTTTTTGAATTTGCTTTCAAATCTCTGTATGCGGGCCGACATAACAATGGAAATAAGTGTAGCCACTTGGTGAGACAAGAAGTGTGAATACACAAGTGACAGAGCGTCTATTCCATTGATAATATGGCCAGACAAATCTATGAGATCATGAGTCCAGAAAAACCATGTGACAATTGTTTGTGCATGAGAACAATTCCTAATAGCCAGTTCAAAGCCTCGAGCATCCGTAGAATCAAACAACCAGTTTATGGTAGTGCAATATAACTTGAAATGATTGCAGAAGGTTAGCAACAACAGGAGACCTGACCATGAGGTCAAATCAGGCAGATGAGAATAAACATGCTCTAAAAAATAAAAACAAAAATGAAAATTCACATAAATAAATGATCATAAATATAAAAGGTTGGACAAATGTTTACCTAATTCATTGGATATTGGCTCTGTAAGATCACAAACAAATAGAACCAACAGATGAGACAACAAAGAATAAGATGCAGTATCATGCGAGGTGTTAGTAAGAGTTCGGTTTGCTGCAAAATGATAATATATGCCAATGACAGTATTGGCAAGAGTAGAAGTAGAGTAGAAGTGCTCCAGGATCAAACACCACAAGTTCTACGTCCCACTGGTCTGCATTAACAGTGCTTATGTCAAAGTTGTTGCCGTAAATATTGAAGTTGGCAAAGTCTGTGAAAAGGCTGGATTTCAGACAAGCTATGTACCAAAATTTGATACCAGTTTCTACCCTCACAAAAGTCCCAAGTCCGTTTGAGTTGAGATGCCAATAGTGATGGGATGATCAATACAGGATATTGATCACCTGCATCGCAATAAGACCTACCTCAAACAATTTATCACTGGAAAATGGAAATCTTGGAAATTCATCATTAGAGGCAGGTAAGTTCAATGCACACAGAGAACGTGGAGGGACAGTTCTGAGAGCACGGAACAAATTGATGGGATAGCCTTTATGAGTACAAGATTCGCTGAAAAAAGCAAAATCTGAGAGTTAAAGAATAAGAATAAGTGAAGATCAACAAATAAAAATATACATTGGACATACCATGTAAAGTGGTAACGCTTTCTAGCCTACAAACTTTGGAGAGAGTACATTTTGAGAATATTGCATCAGCATGAGGCTCACCAGTGACAAGTATACAAGCATGATTGTGTAAAAGAGTCAATAAAGTTGACGTGCTTGTATGCTTATAGTTTGAAAAGTCCAATATTTTGACGGCAGACGGATGTTTGCGAGAGGATGCTACAGCCTGATCAAGAGCATAAAACCAGTCAAGATCACATTGAAGCTAAACAATGTACAACAATTAAACAGACACAGTCAGTCATCAAAAACAAACACCGGATAAAGATCAGAAGCATACATGAAATCTAGGAAGAAAATTGTATGCGAAGGTGGAGCCAATTATTGGGTAACTAACAGAACATGCACCAAATACAAGACACATCTTGACAGACAGATTGAGGGGATGCTCCAAATTGTCATCATCCTGTTCAAGGAAAATTAGGATATATAATGGACAACATGGAATATCAACACGTACAGAGTCTTCAATCGTAAGTGTTGGTAAGCTGTTGTTTGACCGTCAAATAACAGCAGTATTGGAAGAAGATTTACAAGGCATACGACGAGCACATACCACCCTGGTAGGAACTTGTTGATTTTGGTGAACTTGTTGATTTTGGGAACTCAAACCAGCATCCAGTTTGGGCAAATATTGGGAAGAATGTCTAGTAACCACAGCCAACTTTTTGAGAACCAAGTTAGAGCCAGAAGGACAAGAGGAATTGTCATGCAACATGTCTGAAGATTTACAAACACTGTCAATGCGACTCAGTCGTTCATGGGTTGACAAGCATTGAGAGTATCTGTAGATGGCATATTGGCAGTAGACAAGACGGTGTCTGACAAAGTAACACTCGACAATATGTTGCCAAGCGATTGTTGAGAATTGAGTGTATATTTAAGTGATGTAATGGAGGCAGGCGAGATGGTTTCAGTCAAACCCCCGGTAGACAACACGTTGATACCCAAACCGTTTGAAAGCATAAGAGCAGGTTGGAAGTTGGACGAAGGCCCAGGATTGGCAGAAGTCATACTTTCAACATCTACAAAAAGAGGTATTCAGGAAAATATAATTCAGAGTAATAAGAATAAATAAAAATACCTTCAGCATGATGTTCATTGAAATCAAGGGAACGGGCAAGGTTTGATAAACACAATTTTAGACAAGGACATAAGACAACATAGAAGTAACTCGCCGTTAATTAAACTCAGAGAAACATGTCCAACACTCCCAGGATTTTCCGCAACAGTTTCGGAACGACTTGAAGAGATATTCTCTACAGAGGGCATTTCTGTTTTAGACAGTAAAAAAACATAAAGAACCATCAAAACATAAAATCAAAAATGATAGAACCTTTTGAAGGGTTGATCAAAGAAATCCAAGCAGATGCGGCCTCAGGTATATACTTGTCTAATGCTTGAAGAGCGGATCAAAGGCAGGATACAAGGTCACCACCAAGGGCTGTGTAAAAGAGTACATTCCACAAGGCATGATCTGCCTCTACAATACAACGAGGACATTTCAAAGAACCAACATGGTTCCAGATCTTTGACGCAACAAAAGTTACTAAACATAAAAAGATAGAATAAAACACTCACAGATAATATGAGCTCTTTGCCTCCAATCTCATTATACTCACATGGCAGTAACAGAAGCAAAGAGGACACAGCCAGAGCCAGATACAACGTATTGTGTAACGAGCCAGTACGACCTCTCACACTCAGTCCATATGATGAACGCAGTTTCAGAAGTTCCAAACGATTGGCATTGCCATTTGACCTACAGATAAATACAAAGTAAGCTATAGCATACAGAGTACAGGATACTAAAATTACTCAGATATCAATATTGCCTCGAGAGAAGCCGTATCCACAGATAAGGACAAATTTTCCTTTTTAAAAAGGAAAATGAAAGAAAAATAAAAATAAAAAAAGAAAAAAAGAAAAAGGAGAGATGTAAGCACAACAATATATCATGAAGAAAAGAATATTAGAACCTTAAGGAGGCAAACAATGTGAAGGGCTGCTGAGGTCAAATTTATGAGAGTAGAGAATACATTTTGTTCAGTCACGTTTTTGGCCAGACTCAAGTACAGACAAACAAGATGACCGTTAGATTCAGCAGAGACGATGGATGATTGAGTGGCAAGATGAGAAGCACCCAGGCCTGTTTTACAGAGATAATTTGCAAGACCCTTTTGAGATTTTGACAACAGAGACGGCAGATCATTGAGAGATGCCATTGACTATATGACATAGAAAAAGTATTGAAAATATATAAAGATCTTAATGCAGACAAAAGGAAAATACACACTGCTTTATGACTTTCCATGAGATGACCACAACCGGACACTTCAACTACATTAGCAAATTTGCACAACCATGATAAGCCAATGTAGCAAATGGCCATGTGTAACTATGGCATATCATGATTGTAGCCATTGGAAATGGCATACCATTAGCCAAAATAATTGTATTGTATTGTATTAAAATATCATAAGCTATAATAAATGTGTCAAAATTACCACAAGGTACCTATAATTGGTACCCATGGTGCATCTCACACAACATTTTATTCAAAAGACAAGACAATATCACACAATAAAAATATTTTATCAGATTTTGATCAGATTTCCCAAGGCCAATACTAAAGCACGTTGAGCCCATACCCCACGTCGTTGTCTTCTTCATTAGAATTCATTAGGGTACAGAACCCAATATAAGCAAGAAAACAAGGCAACTCGAGCCTATGCAGCAAATTCTCGAATCTTATGCTGCTAACCTCATCTCTGAAGCATGGTGCTATGTTCAATGTAGCTATAATTTTAACATGTGAACCTTAGTTGAGTGGTATAAGCATTGAGTTTATTTGAGTTATTAGTATTAAGTCTAAGAGATCATGAGTTCAAACCCCCAAAGCACATTTATGAATTAATCAACATGGATAACATAGGTAAGATTGAGATATGTAAGATTGAGATATATGCAAGAGTCCATGGTCGGAATCATCTTTTATGACATCTGTTTCTTGATATTCTACCAAAAGTAGCATGAGGTACATATATTGTAGCAGAATGTAGCTCATGGCTTATGCGAGGGGCAAATATATTGCAGCGTAATGCCATATAATTTGTGGTAAAATATTGTAGCAATTGTAGCAATTGTACCTAATGGTAATCCAATATATTGGAATATCATACATATGCAAATTTGCTGATGTAAGGGGGCACCACGGAACATCATATACACATCTAATAAGTGATATGTCATGAGAGTTCAAAAGTGAGTGTCCAACAACTTTGAAGGCGACATGGTTGTCATGTTATGCCCAAGCATTTTGCTCTTGAAAAGATCATACTGGCTTCCCATAATCAAGCAGGGTATATTTGAGTTCTTCCTGATACAAGCGTAGGGCTAGACTTTTAGAAGAGGAGCGTATCAATATATAAAGCAACCCACAGGGGAAAAAAGAAAGAAAAAAAAAGAAGAAAGATAAAATGAATGGACATGGAAGGGAGAGTCTTGACCAAAATATTCAACCAAATTTTCAGTCGTCAATATATCAGAGGTGAACCACAAGTACGACGTGAAGGAGGAATACAAGGATGAGAAGTAACAGTATCAGGAGATGAATGGGTAGCAATACAACTATAGGATATCAGAACAAAAGTAAGAGTAGATAGAGAATGCAAAAAGGTTTGAACAATACTTTTAGAGATCTGCCTGATGTGTATGTAAACTAAATTGACAAGAAGCAACGGGACAACCAAATGCAGACAGAAGTTGCCAAAAATACAGATGGATTATATAAACATTAGGTATACCTGTTGGAGTTATGAAGTCAGATCCGGATTATGAATCATCATTCTCAACATTTAGACAACTATCCATTCCTCATTTCTTTTCTACAATGATTCAGAAACCTGCAGATTTCAACCCGCACTATTCTATCAGCAAGCTTCATGCAATTTATAAGTGGACAGATGACCGTTTCAAATCATTACAAGTATGTAATGAGTGTATACCTTACCTTTTTTGAGAGTAACGCTGACACTCTGACTCACCGTGCTGATAGCTCGCAGTACATGAGTCTGCCAATAAGTATATCAACGATGATAAGTGGATCAATAAACAAAATGTTGACAAATGGGAACATTTTATGCTTCAAGTAGGGTAGCCACGTTAATGCAGTACAACTGTATTTTCTGACTTTATTCCTTCATAGGTCACATCAGCCTTTCCTGAAATCAATGATTTTGAGGACAACTGGCCAGTGTTAGTTTTATTGTCCTGCTATAGAAAACAGCAGAGAAAAAAAAGAACACCAACAAGCTTTGAGAATGAGCACAAACTTGCATAACAATGTCACGACGTCCATGCCAAGCATCAGTACACAATCATTCTCGAGCTTTGTTGGTAAACCACCACCTCATAGAGTCCGTTCAAAAATGATTAGTGTGACAATTTGCCCGTATTCAGTGCGTAATTGTATTCAGATGCTAAAACTACACTTACATGTTCTGCTTGTTCCAGATGTCCTGTATATTGTTATCTTTGACCAAAAGCACAAGTGGAACATCCTCTATGCACGTACAAGACAATCAAGTGTCCTTGTATGGTGATACCAATAAAACTCTAGATGGAGCAGATGGCCCAGGCAATCAGCATACTACTGAAACTGGCTGTGTTCCATGTCTCTTCTGTGACTATTACCCTGATGTACCAATCAAAGCAAAAGTTCATTTACAAAAAATTACACAATTTCAAAGCATCCTCAGTGCCCTAACACAGCTTGGTATAGTAAACAACAAGCATATCACTATCCTCAAGCTGCTTGGGGCATGGAACGCTGGATACAAAGAGTTTTTTGGTAGTCTTGCACCTGGGTTACTTACTCTATTGCATAAGTTTACTATGATTTGAGAATTCCGTGATTATTATGCGGTAAGACAAAGATATTGTTGCAAATTAATCCGCTAATTCCAGTCAATTTCTATAGTCGAAAGCCCCAGTACCTTCCTACAAACAAATAAACTGTCAAAGTGGTTGTCCTAATCATGCATCACATGAGCGTGGTAATCCAGTCGCACCCAAACTTCATGCTTTCCTTGTTGAGATGAAAATGGATGAATTCAAACCTCTGTTCGTGGCAGCTTATGTGACAACCAACACCAAGGTCACATTGCTGTGGAAATTAGAGCATTCAGCTAGGAAAATGGTTTTTGCCGGAGACAAGTTCCGTAATGTCAGACCATTCCAGTGTTGGATGATGAACTTTGTACTCACTCGCGTTGATCTGGGGTAAGAGGATTGATTGTTATGCCTTCCATGTCCTTCTCTTGCATGTGCATGTAATCGTGTCGACTCAAAATTTCAATCAAGTTTATTTATATGTCCCAAAGGGTTCAGGATTTTTTTTTCTTTTCTTTTATCTCGTTTATCTTGATCAATACCTTTTATTTCATTTTATATTTGTTTTATATTTTTTTGTTACGTTTGCTTGAATGTACAATAAAATCAGATTTGCAGGATGAGCATATGACAACACATGCTACATATATTATATATACACAGCAGTTATCATGACAGTTATATGACAGCTTTGTATGGACAATGATAATTCAACAATTGCCGAGCAAACATACTACTTTCTGACAGACAAAGCAGACTTCTGACCTTTCAAATTACCGACATTCTTCACGGTTGAGGAGCCAATAGGAGGATTAACACCAACAACCAGAGTAGGAGTATGTAGAACCACGACGAACTTGATATTGGTGCTGAGATACCTAGAAAACATGTAGAGGTTAATAAAATATATACATATATGACTGGACTGCAAATGACATCACATCCACCATTCACCATTGTATTCATATTTTCCAGCAGTGTATCCAACTGCGACAACAGAGTCCAATGGGATCTCTGATTTATTGGACTCATAAGGACGCCAAGATGGGAGATAATTGAAATCAGCAGGTGTAAACCGGAAAGGATGAGAGGCATGATCTTGAGCAGTTTCACAATGCCCGTCAAAGATGGGCACTGAACAAAATGAGATTGGTGAAAAGGAAATTGTAATCAAAATATATAAGACTCACCAATTTCCTCATGGTTGAGCACGTAATTCCAAGTGTTCAGGGCAACTTTGGAGGTACTGACAGGAGTTTCCATATAAGTAAAGAGCCCTTTATTTTTGGACACTGGGATTTTTTTAGAGGAAGATGTACCGTACTCGCCACCTAAGAGACAAACATAAAAAAAAATAAGAAAAAATAGTCACATATGATTGATAAAGGTAATACCTCTCCCTTCTCCCTTCTGGACAAAAGATAAACCAAGACTTGAATAAGACCCTTTCAGATGTAGCCAGAACTTATAAGAACCTATATTCTATAGTACAAGCACAACTAAAATTGTGATTAAATTATCAGTATCAGTTGTCCAGAGAATAAGAAGAAAACTGGACTGATATGTTTCCTATATCCTCAATGAATAAACAATGGAATTTATTGGAGATATGCAGCAGGAATATTTTATGAAATTCATCCATGTTTAGGCATGGAATTTGACAAATAATTGAATGGGGCACAATGCTCAACACAATAAAATGAAGAAAAATCATTATAATATTCTCAGTGCTACAATACTGCCCAAATCAAGAAAACCATCTCAGCTGATTATTCCAATATCTTCTGTGTTTTTCTTAGCAATGTTATCAC
>JAGGAS010018881.1:0-13023 GCA_017657355.1 Termitomyces sp. K1Ac | reverse complement strand
CCCCATTTACTATATACCGGCGCTGGGTTCCGGTCCAGTCGTCGTTTTGATGGAACCACTTGCTTCTCTTAAAAAGCTGGCATGGCTGATTCGGATCGGGACTGTCCGCCTCCTTTGCGCTCTCCACTGTCTCGACCAATGTCTTCCCATGAATTTGAGAAAGACGTCCATTCCGACGAAGAGCGGCAGCAGAAGATCGACCTTGCTAACAATGTTCAAGCGAAGTAGGGTTTTTGATCATTCAGAGGTTAAACACAGACCAACCCTGTCGTGCTTCACAGGATACAAAATCCCCTGTATGGCATTCCAAAGGAGACCCTCCTAGCACAGGTCGATGCTTTCGCAAGAGAGCAGGATATGTTGGATATCGCACCCAACCTGAGAAAGGGTGCTCTCCTTGCGCAAAACCCAAAAGACTTCGAGAAAATTCCAGAGTTGGACGAGGATGACAGGGAGGTCATCCGCAGAGAAACCACACGTTTGTCGCGAAACGATTTTACAGCTAATGCGGCGCCACTCACGGTCATAACTCTAGACAAATGGTCTCAACCTCGTGATTTATACCTAACTGTCATCGTGTGCAGTCTCGCCGCCGCTGTGCAGTGAGTTCTGAGACCCTTTCTGCTAATATAGTATGATTTACCTTTTCTTCTCACAGGGGATGGGACCAGACAGGTTCCAATGGCGCAAACTTGTCTTTTCCCATTGAATTCGGCATTTCCACTGATTCGGGTGTTCCCAACGCTGAAAACCATGAATGGATTGTCGGTTTGATTAACTCCGGGTATGTCACTCTTCACCCTCAAACAAAGAAAGACAGCCAACGCGTCTCTCTAGTCCATATATTGCTTCCTGCCTATTGGGTTGCTGGCTTACAGACCCTTTAAACCACCTCCTGGGTCGTCGAGGGACATTGTTCTTTTGCGGAATCTTCTGTATCTTCTCTGTTTTAGGACAGGGGTTCTGTCAAACTTGGCCACAACTTCTGGTCAGTTTATGCTCTCTTCGACTTGTAAGCCGCTCACTGTCAGATACAGGTTTGTCGACTACTCCTCGGTCTTGGAATGGGCCCGAAAGCGTCTACATCGCCTGTGTTTGCGGCCGAGAATACGCCAGCAAATATCCGCGGAGGTCTAGTAATGTCGTGGCAACTCTGGGTACGATTTCTTTCACTTTATCAGTCTTCGAGCTATACCCACTGTTTCAATCAGACTGCCTTCGGCATCATGCTTGGTTTCAGCGCAAATTTGGTCTTTATCAATACTGGTGACATTGCCTGGCGTCTCCAAATTGCATCTGCCTTTGTACCTGCAATCCCTCTCACACTTTTCATCTACTTCTGCCCTGGTTAGTTGATCCAGCAGTTCTCGTCTTTTCCCATTTTAATGAGATTGGGCTAGAATCTCCTCGCTGGCTCATGAAGAAAGGTCGTTATCATGATGCGTACAGATCATTCAAACGTCTACGGAACAGTGAGCTGCAAGCTGCAAGGGATCTCTACTACGTCCACCGGCAGCTTGTAGAGGAGATGGCAGTTTTAAAAGGCTCAAGCTACGCTACCCGGTTTTTTGAACTCTTTACTATTCCTCGCATCCGTCGTGCAACTCTTGCTAGTTTCGTCGCCATGATTGCTCAGCAGATGTGTGGGATTAACATCATTTCATTCTACTCCTCAACTATCTTTGTGGAAGCTTCTTATACTCCAAAGCAGGCGCTCCTCGCATCATGGGGTTTTGGTATGGTCAACTGGGTATTTGCTTTCCCTGCAGTCTGGGTAAGTTTATATCCATCTTGATACTTCAGCACCAATGATTCATGTTGAATGTTTTTAGACAATTGACACTTTTGGTCGACGTAATCTCTTGCTGTTTACTTTCCCAAATATGTCATGGACTTTGCTAGCTGCTGGATTTTCGTTTTTCATTCCAGCAGAGAACAGTGCCCGTATTCCCTGCATTGCCCTTTTCATCTTCCTCTTCTGCGGTACGTTGCAAATTCTCCGTGACTATTGACGTTAAAATTTGAGTTCCTCATTGCAGCGTTCTACTCCCCTGGAGAAGGACCTGTACCGTTTACATATTCTGCTGAAGTTTTCCCTTTGACCCACAGAGAGATGGGCATGTCTTGGGCCGTAGCAACAAACTTGTTCTGGGCATCGGTCCTTTCATTGACTTTCCCTCGAATCTTACATGCTTTCACACCCGTCGGAGGTCTGTCAATCCGAATACGGTTTAAGTGGAGTATTGATCTGGTCATTGTAATAGCGTTTGGCTTCTATGCCGGATTGAATCTTGTCGCCTTTATCATGATCTTCTTCCTCATGCCCGGTGTGTCCCATTTTCACTTCAGGCGACCTGTATCGTATTGATGGCCTTGTGAAGAAACAAAACAACGAACGCTGGAGGAGCTAGACTACGTCTTTGCCGTGCCCACTTCTCGTCATATAAGCTACCAAGCAAAGACTTTCCTTCCCTATTGGATCAAGCGCTACATCCTCTTCCGAAAAACCGAACTAGAGCCGCTTTACAACTTCGATGAGGTGGAGAGCATCACTGTCTACGAGAAAGGAGTCGGGCACTAAGATTGCTTCTGGATCCAATTTACCTACTTACGCTTATATAACACTACCGTATGCACCGTGACCGTTCCTAACGGATATTGAATTCGAAGTATCTCATGTTACAAGTTTCTTTCATTAAACAAGCAACTAGAAACTTTTCAACGCTTCTGTTATTCTGACCAGCAATCTTTGAGAATCAAGTTGATTTCAGCTGTTTGTTATGGGATTGCTTCAAGAATGGTCCGCTGCCATCCCTCAATGCAAATTAGCTTTGTGCAGGGTTTGATGCACTGAAAGAACTTGTGAACGGTGGGCGCAAATGTCAAAGACTCTGACGAGAAGAATATAAATGTCTTGAAGCGCCACCGACGCTACAGATATTACGGTCTTCCTCTGCCCAAGTAGTATTTCCGAAGGAAGACTATTTTGACTCTTCTCTCACTCGGCCCCTTCCACCAACTTTACCGTAATGACATGTCAGGCTGCCACCCGACATTCCCGTTGGCGGCCTCTAAGTAGTGATGATGAAAGAAAAATATGCGCCGTATTCCGCTTTCTCGGAATATCCGCTGAACTCATGCTCGGCCATGATCGTAGACACGTAGAGCAATGGAGTTCCGATCAACTGGCGGAGATTCCGGGCACAATATTACAGAAAAGTATGGAGGTGTGGAAGCGTGGAAGCGTGGAGCAGAACAAGGTACCTCAGAAGGCCGCAGCGAGTCAAACCAAGACCAGAAAGGGCCATAGCCGATGTTCACGAATGATCTGAATTGTCATATCAAGCTAGAGTCAAATCGACATCATCACGACAGCTTTGTACGGGTATAGCAGGAACGTCATGTGTATTACTCCAATATAAGAAAAAAACGACAACCTCGAAATCAGATTCATAGGTTACAGGCGCCTGCCGGTTAAGCATCCGTTCTCTCCAGACAAAGACAGTATCGCGGGGAGAAGCATACAATAGGAAATGAGGAGAGCAGGTGGGTGGGGTATATATATCAGAAGTGACACCGTGCAGTATTTTGCAGGAATGGAAAGGTATGGTCCAAGAAGGTTCGATACATGAAAGAAATGAAGAAAGTGGACGATCATCGCCTGCTAGTACCACGACCATACATGTTGACTTGGAGGTGATCAAGCTCAGCTTCCAACTGCTTGATGTGGCTGTGCGACTGCTCAAGGTCTTTGTTGAGACGGTCACGCTCAGCAATGAGCTATGAAGAGATGACATCAGTACAAGTTGGAACGTAAGATAACGTAAAGAAGTTATAAAAGGGGACGGAGATACTGTAAGGATAGACCACGTACATGTTGCTCCCATTGCCTGAATCTCGCCTCTTCGGCCTTGACCTGCTCGGTAAAGCGTTTCCGAAGCTGCTCTTCCTCCTCCTTGAACTTGGGGTTGTCACTCTTTTTGACCTTTGGCTCGCCAAACTTGCGTGTCTCCATCTGCTGTTGACGGTAGTTCTCATAGTGATTCTCTTCAGAGGTCGAAATCAAGTCCAACATGTGCGTGCGGATCAGGAGCGAGCGAAGCTTCTTGAAGTCGCAGTGATTCTCATTCTCGACTATAGGCCCGTCAGGTTAGCAAACCGAAGTGGTTGGACAGCTCGTACCTTCAGCAACACCCCAAATGTACTCGCGGCCCTTGACGATACGACCATCGGGAGTCTGGACATCTTCAGTGGAACCAATGATAGAGAAGGGCATGGCGTCAATCAAGACACGTGCATGGTCTGCATTTTCATCGTCAGGGTCAATGGGAGGGGTGTAAACCCTAATCCCTTGAGCCGCAATCACTTCACGAATCTTGACCAAAGAACTGAGTAAATTTCAAGGCGAAAAAGTGAAAAAGTAGATACCCGTTGCTTGAAAAGGAAGAGGTCGTTTTGTGTCAAGGTATCGGCCTTAGCAACAACGGGGATGAGATTGACGCGTGTTCCGAGGCGCTTCATGATCTCAATGTCCAAGGGCTTGAGGCTAAAGTGTAAAAAACTCGACATTGGTCATATCCCGAAATTGACGAAGGCGCTTACGTGTGACCCGTTGGCCGGATAAAGTACAGACAGGCATGGACGCGAAGGTCAATCTTCTCGTGGCGTTGAGGCTGCTGCTCCTGGCGCATGTAAGCTTCGTGCTGGTCATCGATGAAATCGACGATGGGTGTCCACGAATCGCGGTTATTGACGTAGTCACCAAAGCCTGGAGTGTCGATGACCGTGAGCTTGACCTTGAATTGTTTTTCCTCCAATTCAGCCTTGATAATCTCCACTTCTGTCAGTTTGTCGAGCTGCTTATGGTGGCGACGCGAGTAGTTCTTTGGGGGTGAGAGTTCAGTAGAAAAGAGTGTGTTGATTAGGGTCGTCTTGCCCAATCCTGATTCGCCTGCATAACATTGAAGCACGTGTTCCATAAGCTAGCAATTGAGAGTACTCACCGACAACCATGATGGTGAAGTGAGCTCCACGTTTAGCGACAATCTTGTGCCTCTGGGGTGCTTTCGTGTCATGAGACTTTCGGAACAAAAAGACGTACGACGCTCACCTGGTTTGGAAGGTTGGCGATACCAATGCCATCAAAGGAAGTGAGGGGCGCAGCCATTTTGTATGCTTCAACGACGTGGACGACGGCGAGGTCGACGGGCTAAAAAGGCAAACGTGCAACTTGGCAAAAATGGACTGAGCAAGGTTGCGTATTTGGCTCTATTGATATTGTGGCTGCCACCCACTTGTTGAACTTCACACATTTGCTCTGAGTCTTCTCTGTTAAATTGCTCCAAAAGCGCTCTTCCTATTGTATTTCCACCATAGCGAAGTCGATAACGCGAGATGACTGCTCAAATTTACCAGGTGCTACGTGGAAATATTACGATATCGCAGTTTAATAAGGTATTTTGCTGAACGAGCGTTCCTGCTGATTCAGCGGCCGCTCAAGCGTAGAGCTGAACTGCGTCCATCTGGTGTTCCTGCCAGTTCCTCCATAAATATTTGGAAAATTGATACTTTTTGCCTTCCACGGTAACAGTTCGTTTAGTGTCTGACGACGACAAGAAGTCGATGCATACGCTATTTCGAATGAGGCAAGAACAAGAACATTCCCGGACGGTTTACCGATGGCCTTTGACAATGCACGTAGCCTCTTCTGATCTGAGTCCTGACACGTTCGAAAATAAGGATCGCGAGCTCTCTTATTAAAGTGTACGAACATCACCATTCTTTTCTTGTCCTTCACTTCAACTTGACTTTGTTTGATGCACTTGGAAGAATCGTTCGAAAATAAGGATCGCGAGCTCTCTTATCAAAGTGTACGAACATCACCATTCTTTTCTTGTCCTTCACTTCAACTTGACTTGGTTTGATGCACTTAGAAGAATCGTTTGACAATTCTGTGCATAGAGGTGAATCGCCGACTTCCCGATAGTATCAACGAATCCCAGACATCTCATTCGATATCCATCTGTTGTTTTTGTCGCCTGTCTTTTGAAGGCCCTCAAGTCTCTTACATCGACGCTCCTCGCCCTAGATCCTAATCATGTTCCCATTCGACGCTCTTCCCTCACACATCTATGATCTCTGCTGACGAGGGTGAAAAGAATGAATGCGGCTTTGACCGACTTTTCTCCAATGAGCTGTCACTGATCCAAATTGGAACTTGCATTTCCCTCGAGACATTCCACGTAGGTTCTTGCACGCAATGTTCGTTTTGAATGACTTACATCTACCAGTTCATATGCGAACCATCATGGCTTAGCATGATGCCAGAACACTTACTCATTCGATCATGATCATGCGGACCGAGCATGCATGAGGGTGATAGCGCGATGCTCAATATCCTTCAGAAGGGCTGGATGCGCCTGCTGAACATGATGCGTGTACCACCGTAGAGGACAAATTTATACCCGATGGAGTCTCTTTGAATTTTTGAATCTGTACGTAGCTTTAATCAATATTTGGCCTTAAGCGATGTGCATTGATATACATATCTTGCCTTGCCCGCGTTATGGATGCAAAAAAGCTCATCAACATGCGATGTCGTGATAGCATGCTTCGCGCTACCTAAATTGTCAATTTTCAGTGATCTAGAATCCTGTCTCCCAAATTAAGTACCAGGGCTGTTGCTTTGTTTCCAAGTCCCTTTTCTTTGGTCGCGGTCCGTCCATCTGTCCGTTATGTATGATGTCTCACTAGTACTTCCCCAAGTTGTGACAAGAAGAATAGGTATATACATACAGCATGAATGTATGCTTTTGTTCCAAAGTTTCCATGACAGCAATGAGCCAGACTTCCCGAAAGCCATTTGTCAATGACAGACGGTATGTATCATGGGGCTGAGGCCTGCTTTCAACTTTGCTAGAAATACACAAGTATGCCATTCGAATATCACCTGCAGTTTTGCAACTTGAAGGATATCAGAGCCATGCCAATTGTTTGACCCTCAGCTCTAAGTAAGGCTAAATATGCGTACTTACCCTTTTATTCGAGAAACTCGGATGCTGTCACTTCGGATTTAGCGAAGTGCCCGCCGCCCCTGGGTCGGAACTTAAGCTTGAATTTTTTGCAAGGTTTGATACAGCGACACCTCTTTGTACTTATGCTCTTCTGGTCTTACAGTGACTGTAGCATATCTCTTGTGGCTTCTCAGGAAATCTTCAGAGCAACCCCTTCCGGTTGCCGCGGTCGAGTCTGTATCTCGGGCCCTTGGACCTCTCCACATTTCCGCAGCTAGTTCATTTGCGGACCATCAAACTAGCACGAATCAGTCATATAGAATTTAGCATCATGACATCGTCACTCTTGTTGGCAAGTACCTCTTCATCTATCTCATCCATCGAGAGAGTGATTTAATCCTATCTATCACTGTCACAGTCAAATCCCCAATGTCCCCACCTCCCACCCGAAATTCTCTCGCTCATCTTCCTTCGCACAATCGCTCCCAGATTTCTCCTTAATCCCTTCCCAGCTGCAGGACCCAACTCAGCTTGGTACAAGTCGGTGCAAACAATAATCTCGATCTCCTCTGTCTGTAAATCTTGGTACTCTGTTGGAATCCAATTTCTCTACGAAGAGGTCGTTTTCCATAGTTGGGATCAAATTCCGAAATTCATCCGCACTATTAAGACAAGTCCTTCAAATTTCGAAGATCTTGTCAAGCAGATCACAGTCAATACTTTCTTTTACCCTCGTTACAGTGGTTCCTTCTCTCGATATCTTCAAGACATAATCGGCCATTGTCCTTCACTCAAGGGCCTTAGTTTCCAAATTCAAGGCCTTCATGTACAAGTCGCCCCGGTTGACTTTGCTCATGTGCTTCCACCTATTGCATCTCTTCCTACACTCACTACAACAATAACTCGCCTTTCTATCCAAACTTCTTTCCCTCTGTCCATAACCCTCCTCGGCATAACTTGTAACACTCTTGTCTCACTTTCTATAATCATTGAAGATCTCAGATCCTATCCAGCGTTGAGAATCGGCACTAATCAGCCATTCTTCCTTCCCAATCTTGAAGATCTTTTCATCGTCTCCAAAGAACCAGTGATATATATACCAGACGTACTCAAGCTCCTATCAGTGCCTTGTCTCCGACGATTTTCTTTATATGGTATGAAGGGTTCCATCAGCCTCGCACACCGAGTCTTGCCATTCCTCAAAACACATGGACGTCATCTGCGCGTCCTTGTTATTCCGGGCGGAACGGGAATAGAGAATATACATACTAATCTCTATAATGCATGCCCGGTTCTTGAGCATCTTATCTTCAACCCTTGGGATGAAAGTGACTTCCGAACTCCCCATCCTACTGTCAAATGGCTGGACTTTGTGCCAGCTGTGAGCTTCGAATCTAGTTCCTACTTGGAATATCATGACCAGATATCATCGATGGCGAAGACTTCCTGGCCTAAGCTAGAAAGTGTTCGCATCATTACTGGAATACAATTCAGGAGCGAGGATATATCCCATTTTAAGATCTTTGACATCATATCTGCATTTCCCCCTGGCTCTGTCTTGTCGGACAAAGAGTCATTCAGGCTCAAGTTCCCTGGAATCAATGTAGAATGCACACCAGGCATTGTCCGTGTGGAGACCCGGTTCATTGATATCGATGATCAGATGATCTTTGAAGATAGCGACTCTTCCGACTTGGATTATGAAGATGAATCTGAAGATGATGTATCCTCCTCGTCTTCGGATGCATCTTCTGCTTCTTTGAACGACTTTCTCTATCGTTCGTCCTATGGCGACTTTGGATCCAGCGATAGCGACAGTGAATGTTCGTAGCAGATACTCAAACAGCTTGTCCGAGTCGGAAACTTTAGGTCTTGATTGAGGTAGTTGTATTGTAGAAAGAGTATAGCTAGGATTTTGAAGGAAGTTACAACGTTGAGAACTTCATCATGATTCATCATGCATCATGCATCATGGTTGACACTATGTACTAGTTGACATCGTATTTGACAAAGCGTTGCGAGTCAGTTCGGCACGTTTATCCCAAAAGCTTCAAAGTTCATATACTTTTCGTGCCCTGAGTGCGGTCGCATTTGTGATAAGTGTTGCTTTCATCCTCTGTATCACTCATTGGCTCTGCTATCACACATCTTTCTCTCAACGAGCATGCAATCCACATGTTGTTCGACATAGCAGGAGATCCTGCCCTCGAGGTTCTGCGTTCCCTCTACATCGTCCTCTATGATTACTAGTAGTGAAGAGACACTGGCCAACAAGTCGCTTCTTCTTCCGAACCTCGAGGACCTACTGATCTCCGCAGAACTTAACAACGATGCAGAAATTGATGCAGAGAATGTGCTCCGGGCGCTCCAGGTTCCTCGTCTCCAACGGTTCGCAACTGATAGTTGCAAGTCCTCATTATTGTCGTTCCTCAACAGATACGGTGCTCACATACATAGCCTTCACATTTATGATGTCAAAGATGGGGAGGAATTGGACAGTTTTATCGCGGCGTGCCCGGTTCTTAAACAGTTCCTCTTCCCTAATTGGTTTATCAGGAAGATTATCCTCCCTCCAAAACGAGCTGTACAGCTATGGTACTGCAGTCAGCGACACTTGCGGTACGAGCAACTCGACATGAAATACGTGCGAGATTTGCCCTACTGTGGTCTAATACGGGACTTGGGATTACGCCGAGTGTTCACCATCATCACTACGATGTCATCCGAACTCGACCTACTCTCGGAATCGTTGAACGATGACTCTGCCACGTTCAGCTTCAGTTTCCCTGGGATAAGATTATATTACGAGGCTGCAGGCGTTGGGAGGATCAGAATATCTGAGACTGATACAAGTCATTTTTGGGATACTGCGGATGAGGACAAGGACGATTATGACAACGTTGAAGACTCGGATTGTGATTGACGGACCAAAAAGCATTGTTGGGTATATACATTGTGTATTGTTCTTGGTGATAGGAGGATGAAGTAGGTAGTATCTAACGTTGCCAGTTCTAGGAGAAAATATAGACTGGATATGAATGGAAATATAACACGTACGGTATCATGGCCATCTCTGCCAGTACACTCAAGGCATCAACAGGACGGTGAAATGTGGGACCTCCCAAAGTATCTGGTTTATAATCACCTAATATTTTACTTCTTAAGCCAAATGATTCAAACAAGATATACTTATGATGAGATGGTATCCGTGTTGACTTGAAAATGTGACTTGCAAATAAGGAGGCGCGCTTCTGTCGAACAATAAGTATGTAATGTAACGAGCACGGACCTCGAACTTGAGCTTGAACTCGGAAGGAAAGAAAACCGATGCTTCAAGTGGCTTCGGCGGCTCAGGAGCGAGCTTGCCAGTGGAGGTAGTAATAGCCCTGGGCTAGGACACGGATCACTGGAGTAGGACGGTACGCGTCGGATGAAACGGCTTCGGATGAGTGACCCGGAGGTTCGAACATATAGTACGACACACTTGGAGTGGAGTGGATTTCGTTGACAGTGACGACCATCGTACGGTATGTATGGTGCATACTAAGAACGTATACACTCGTTCATGGCTGGACATTGAAGACAAGGTAGATTTGTTCGGCGTCGACTTGTGAGGCGTGATGTTGATAGACTGCTCAATCATGGTGCGATAGCTCTAAATTTACGCATCAAGTCAAACAACTCGCGATGACCTATGAGGCTGAGGTTTGTGTTACAGCACATGCCAAAAAATCACCAGGAGAACAGACCCCAGGTAAGTACCGTTCCTACGAGCGCCTATCATGTAGCTAGTATCATCAAGCTATCATGGAGATTCTTAACAGTTTGGTCCGCGTTTTATATTCGACTGACGGTTTACGGATATAATCGGTTTACCGTCGAGGGATCGTCAGGGATGGGGCGTTTGTACAGACGAACGATGGATATGTCGTTGTCGTAAAATTGAAATTATAGTATATACACCAAGACTAGAGGACTAGAGCCATGACGATGCTGAGTAAGTATACAGTGATGCGAAATATTGAGGTTCGACAGTATGAGCGTCCATGTGCTGTAAAGTTGTGAGTCTGAGTGGTTGTGACGACGAGGTATTATTGCAGCTGCAGATTATCATGCTGTGGTCGGAGTTAGCAGAGATGGCATCATTTGTTGACACGAGTGCGAAGTTTATGAGTGTTGAAAAAAAATGATGGCCGGCTTGAGGATGTTCCTTCTTCGAGGCTCGAGCTGTGCTCTGCGCAGGACCATCATGTCGAGACTATCTCCACTCCTATCAAACGCAGAATACACGACTTATGAGTTTACAGCCAGCTCTGCGATTGACTACAACTACGATCCATCTGGCAGCACTACTCCTGCAAGCTTTGATCCATACACCTACGACGTCGAGCCTGAGCCCAGACGACGCTCACCATCTCCCCCGCGCCCACCACCAACATCTCCCTCGTCGGAATACATTGCAGAATCACAGAAACCCTCTACTCGCCTCGGCGCACCAACAGAAGCACGTAAGCTGCTTATTCTCGATCTGAACGGCACTCTCGTCTATCGTTCTCCCCACACACGCCGCGTGTTCCGCCGACGCAACCATCACGACCCCTACAATGACCACCGCCCCTTCTCTCCTCCACCAGATGATCCATACGCAGACCACACTGCCCCGCGTCCTCTGCGCACAGCCCACCCACGACCCTACATGCGTGCCTTCCGCGAGTACCTCTTCCACCCCTCTACCCGCGCGTGGCTCGATACCATGGTCTGGAGCTCCGCACAGCCGCACAGCGTCGCTGACATGGTCGACAAATGCTTCGGCTCTCAACAGGATGACCTTCTCGCTATCTGGGCTAGGGATACACTCGGGCTCCAGGAACACGATTACAGTGAGTCTATCTATCTATATTCCTCAGTGTCAACTATCCTAACCAACCGCAGATCGCAAAGTCCAAACAACCAAAGACCTCGCCAAGCCCTGGTCCAAGCTCCGCATCCCCTCGCCAGGTCCAGACACGCCCCAGGCACATTCTGCGCATACCACACTCCTCATGGACGATTCCCCGCTCAAAGCATACCTCCAGCCCTACAACCACCTCTGCATCCGCGAATACACCGGCGCGCTCCGACAGCTCGACGTCCAGTGCCGCCAGCACGAACAACGCGCACAGCAGATCGCGAATCATGAGGCGGAGCGATCGCAATCGGAAATTCACGCTACACACGATTCGGAATATACGTATACAGAACATACAGAACACGCGGACCCCCTCGACTCACCGACAGCCAAAAAACGCAAACGCCCGAAAAAGAAACACGCCTCCCCGTCATTCGATGACGACGACGCCACCCATCCCAACTCCAACTCCAACTCCAACCCTAACCACGAGCTGGGTCTGGGCGGGTACGACCCTACACTCCTCGCTGTGATCGGCGTCCTCGAACGCATAAAATGGGAGGCGAACGTCGCGGCGTGGGTCCGGAGCGGCGGGCTCGCGCGGGCGTCGTCTCCTGTGCCCGCGGACGACAACAATAACATTGACGAGGGAGACACTAATCCCAATGCGCTGCATGTACTGGACCCGAAACGCCGTCGTGTGTCTTCCCCTCCGACGACGACGACGACGACGACGATGAACGGCGCGACGATCGGTGATACGGGGCAGTGGTTTGAGGATAGGGATGCGTTGGGGTGGTGGGTCCGTAGGGGGGTACGTGCGCTCGAGGGGTTGGGCGTTGAGGTTGATTCTGGGGTCGTTGGGTGATTGGGTGTGGCGTGGTGTGAGTTCGAGGTTCAACGTTTAACGTTCAAGATTGGGTGTGTGTGTGATGGGAGTGGGAACGGGGATCTGGTGTCCATGGAAAGCGGTCAGTCGAACTTGCGCCAACGACACGTCCGGCTGCTCTTGTTACATCGATGACGTGGTTCGATTATACTGCTCTCCATATCGGGGCGATCACAACTATCTATTATCACTAGAGATTCGGGCACTCTCGAGTTTTTTTTTTTTTTTGGCTT
>JAGGAS010018880.1:0-11560 GCA_017657355.1 Termitomyces sp. K1Ac | reverse complement strand
CCACATACTTTGCAAGTTGTTGACGAGGATGAGTGGTATGTGCCCCCTCAGCTTGACGTCTCGTTCCATTTATAAGAATTAAGATGACCAGATAACGCTTCCCTCTCCTCCATTTGATAGCACATCCTCTGTCCGGTATTCTCCCTCGAATCCTGATCATTTGCTAGCCTCATCATGGGATGCGGTGGGTTCATTTTCTCTACCGACACTCCATATTCTCACATGCAACTATTAGACCGTTAGATTCTACGAGGTCGGGGATAAGGAAGGAAATGAAGGCGAGGCCAAAGCAAAATTTGACCACAGAGCACCTGTTCTTGCATGCTGTTTCTCAGATGCCACTCACGCCTTCAGCGGAGGCCTAGACACTTCAGTTAGGGAGTGCGTCGCTAAGTCTCTTTCTCAGAGCGTCAGCTAATATTTAAAGCAGGTTGGATCTTGGCACAGAAAACATGCGCAATCTCGGTGCCCACAATGATTCTATTTCTACTATGGCCTACTTTCGGGAATCGAGTGCGCTTCTTTCGCCTTCATCCCCCAATACCACTAATATACCTACAGACGTGCTCATAACTGGCTCCTGGGATCGCACCCTCCGATTCTGGGATTCTCGCGCGAGCAACCCTCAACAATCCTCACACGACACGCCGGAACGTGTGTATCAGCTCGACCTCGTCAACAACACCTTGGTTGTAGCCATGGCCAGTCGACTCTTTAACATCTACGATGTTCGCAAAATGGATGCTGCCTTGCAACAGCGCGAAAGCAGTCTCAAATTCATGACAAGATCTTTGGCGTGCATGCCAGATGGTCAAGGTAAAACCTCGTTTGCATCCGAAGTCATGCTTTAACATACTTCTGCATCGTCAGGCTACGCCACAGCTTCCGTAGAAGGTCGGATTGCGGTTGAATACTTCGACCCTTCCCCAGCTGCACAAGAGAAGAAATACGCTTTCAAGTGTCATCGACAAACAATCAATGATGTAGATCACGTTTGGCCTGTTAATGCCCTGGCGTTTCACCCCACGTCAGTCCTACAGCCATCCCTGACATCTCTCTCGCTCATAGACTTCTAGATATAATACATTCGCATCTGCTGGTTCCGATGCCACGGTATCGATCTGGGACCACAAGGTGAAAAAACGATTGCGTCAATATCCGAAATTCGCAAATCCCATCTCGTCTCTTGCTTTCAATTGCGATGGGACAAAACTTGCAATAGCGGTTAGCTATACGTGGGATGATGGAGAAACAGGGTTAAGGACAGCAGAGCGCCCCGCGATTCTAGTACGGAAGCTTGGAGATGAGGTCAAAGTAAGTGCTCAACGTAATTTGCAAACGCCTATCTGCTCATTGAGTCTATGTGCAGCCCAAAGGGTGGATCGGTAATTGATTCCACGGTCCTGTTAGACATCGATGCATTATCAACTAGATAGTTTTTGTACATAAGCCCATCGCCATGCGTGGGTGACAGTTATCTCAGATGTTTCCGTGACAATCAAATGTATATCTATCATTGAGACTACCACAACCAACATTGAGTCAGAACGCCCATAGATTGAAATGTCCGGCAATCGTTGGGTTCCACTTGAAAGCAATCCAGAGGCATGGTGTGCGTTAACTATCGAGATCTTACTAACTCTTATCGGTGCATCAGGTTCTCAACTCTGTCAGTCTATGACTGACTTGTCAATATTGCCTTTTCTCACTGATTGACAGTGGTCAGAGAAAGTTGGTCTCGTCCTGTCTCAAGCACAGTTTGAGGATGTCTATGGTCTGGATCCTGAGGTATTGAAATCCCCTATATCTATGTCTCTGACTCATTTCCATGCTGTAGCTCCTCGCCATGGTTTCTCAGCCTGTCAAGGCTGTTTTACTGCTGTTCCCCATTTCTGAGACATTAGAGAACAAACAAAAGGAAGAGGATCAAAAGATCGAGAATGAAGGACAACCTCTCCTGGACCCGACCATCATTTGGATCAAGCAAACGGTACAGAATGTCTTCGCGTCTAGAGCAGCTGGCGAACCTCATACTCACGTTGTAGATTTCCAACGCGTGTGGCACAATTGGATTGCTGCATGCCTTGGCTAATGTGAGCGAATGTCTTATACGCTGTATCGTTCGTGTCTAATCCGCCAGTTTCTAGTCCGACCTGACCTTCTCCTCTGAAAGTCCTATCGCACAGTTTATGAATGAGTGTAAAAGTATGTATGTCAACTTCGGCCTTTTTCTCCTGTCTCACAATCTCTCTATGACTACAACAGACAAGGCACCTGAAGAACGTGCAAAACTGCTAGAAACTACTCCCCTCTTTGCCAACGTCCATGCTGAAGCTGCTTCCACCGGTCAGACTCAGATACCAACCGACCTTGACACAAACCTCCATTTCACATGCTTCGTTCCTGCACCCGTATTGAAGGGGCCCGGAAGCCCAGGCGGATACCGAATCGTCGAATTGGATGGCCGGCGGGCGGGTCCTGTTGACAGAGGAGAATACAAGGGTAGTTTTCTGCGAGTGAGTGTCGAATCCACCGAGTGCTAGCTATGGCGTAATGTGCCGCTCTTAGGAAGTGGCAAAAGTCATCAAGGATAATTATCTTGCCAATACGTCGAGTATGCAGTTCAGCATGGTTGCACTTTGTCCTGGTTCAGAGTAGTAGCGAGGTGATTGGACGGGGAAAGTGTGGTAGGAAGTACACGGTCTTGTCAGACTCTGAATCTCATGTATGCCATCAACAATGCTGAGCATCCAGTAACTTTGCGAACACGATGATGAGAAGATGTTGTATAAGGAGGCTAGAAACGACGTACCGAAACCAACAAGATACTGCAAGGTTGTCGCCTGACGGGATATTCAGCTTTGAGTGTGGAAATGGGAGATGACTCACCTTGGAAGCCTGAATGGCGGTACGCAATCCAGCAATCTCCTGCTCGATGCGGGTGTCAACTTCTTTGATCTTGAGTTCCTGATGGCTGCTCTCTTCCCGCATGCGCCCTTTCTCGAGATTCAAATCGAGGCGCACACCGGCTTGTGTGCGGGTAATCTCCTCACGCAGTCTCTGCTTCAGTTTCTCTATATCTGTTACTAATCTATCGTTCTCGGCCTTGATCATCGCAAGATCGTTCTTTTCCATGAGTTGTAGTTCGGATTTAATCTGTGCAAAGTCGACTTGTTGGGTATAATGACGCTATGCAGACGACCGAGATAAGAAGCTCGAACAATACCGAGTACAAGGGGATAAACCTTTTCATACTCAGCCTTCGTAACCATGTTGCTGGTCATGTTACGTATGCTTTCGTCTATAACCTCGGCCATGGCAGACATGATGCCCTCTGCCTGAGCGCGGTTGAGGCCCTCGCGTTCGAGGCGCTGTACAAAATGGTGTGTGTCAAAATGAAAGTCTGGTCTGTAGGAGGTGGAGGAGAAAGGACGGGCGAGCGTTCGGGATAGCAGACGGAGCGACATGGAAGGGGACAAGCTGTGTATTTGTCACATGACTCGCTCCATTGTCCACATGACTCGCTGCGCTTGTCCCTCTCCCTCATGTCTCTTTGCGGCTCCTCCTCGAGTGGTCCAGGCTTTGGTCGCAAACCAGTAAGTCCATAGAAACTTCTCCCTCCTCGCATTAAACCTCTTTCAAGATACAAAGAAAGGTATCAGACATACCACTTTATTTGGTTGCCCAGGAGCACTGAACACATTCCGCAAGGTCGTGGTCTGCGGCGATGGCGCATGCGGTACTTTGTTCTCTCCATCTCTCGCCAGCCTACTCACACATAGCCTTGTAGGCAAGACTTCACTACTTAATGTCTTCACCCGCGGTTTCTTCACACAAGTCTAGTTAGTACGCTACTTCACCGCCTCTTCGACCCACACATAACACAGTGGATAGTGAACCTACGGTGTTTGAGAATTATGTTCAGGACATCCTAATCGACGATCAGGTGGTGGAGCTGAGTCTATGGGATACAGCAGGTATCTCTTAATCCTTCCTAGAGTAACTTGACAACGAAGAACCTCCTTCCCTCTTCGGCAGGCCAGGAAGAATTTGACCGACTGCGGTCACTATCATACGCCGAAACTCACGTCATCATGATATGCTTCTCTGTGCGCGCGTTGCAATCTCGACCAGATATTGTAAAGTTGATACATAGACAGGTGGATAATCCGGTGTCGTTGGAAAATGTCGAGGCAAAGGTGAAAGAAAGTTTCCCCTTTCCCCTCGCTATCCTCTAAGAAGACACGCAGTGGATAGATGAGATTCTCGAATACTGTCCAGGAGTAAAGGTGAGGGAACAGTCTGTCACTTGTTCCATTTCCACGCTTATTCAACGTATCCATAGTTGGTGCTTGTAGGTTAGTGGTCCATACAAAACTCGATCTTCGTCTGCTCACTTCCATTTGAGCCCTTAAATGTGACTTGCGTGATGATCGAGGTGTAAGAGAGCGTCTACAACGGTATGGCACTCATACAGTCGAATATGAAGAGGGCCTTGCTGTCGCTCGACGAATACGTGCCAGTCGATATCTTGGTGCGTCATTTTCTTCCCATATTCGTTATATTTCTCCTAATTGCTTGCAGAGTGTAGCTCTAAACATAATCGGGGGGTAACTGAGGTCTTTTACGAGGCTGCCCGCGTGGCACTCAGTACGCGGACAAAGAGTGGGAGGGAAGGGGGCTGTGTTGTAATGTGAGATGCCATGTCACCCTGCTGGGACAAAAGACAGGGCTGAAACTTTCTGCCCGTACATGACCTCCTTGATTTGTTTCTTCATTATTGCTCCTTTTTTGCATTGATACCATCTATGTATACCTTATCACTGTTACCATATGCACACGGGCTCGCCCGTAAATCGAATTCGATGTCCTAAGCCCCTTTATATGTATGTACGTAACTGAGAGTTTAAAGTAATTATGACGTAGTCGCTAGTCACCATAAAGTTTATGAGGTCTTGTGATCAGAAAGCGGTGTGAAAAAATGCATTAAAAGTCCAATATGTATGTAATATGTACACGTAGAATACGTCTAGAAAGCTCCAAAGCCAGTCATCGCAGGAGGTATGCCATTCATTGGGGGTGCCTGCCCAGCATACCTGCATATAGAAAGTTGAGCGAATGTCGAGGAATCAAGCAGAAGGAACATACCCGTTGGTCAGTAACAATGTACTTCCAAATCCTGGATTGATGATAGGTGCTTCAGACTCTGCCTGCTCTTTTTGAGCATCTTTCTTCGACCGCTCCTGTACTTCTTTCTCCAGCTGTGAAAGCTACAAAAAGAACCGATAAAAACTGCACTCTTCAAAATTCAAAGATTTCTCATACCTTGTCGACCAACGACCGCTGCACTTGAATTTTATACGGCATGTAGAAGTCATTGAGACCATGTCGCCAGGATAGTTCCTCAACAACATCAGAGCGGAGCAGATCGAAGCAGATGAAAAGAAGTGCGGCAAAACACTCCTTGTTGCCAATGTCAACAAAATATGACAATAGATCCTCAGCAACTTCCGTCGAGACAGACGTCGCCGCAGTGATCATAGCGTCCTTGAAGAGGCGATCTTGCTTTGAGAGGGATATTGACTCCTCCCAGCGCTTGTTTTTCTAAAGTGATGTCAGCCTTCCGATCGCAAATCAGATCAAATGATCGCACCTTGTAAAGATGTGCAGCAAGTCTACGGAACTCTAGTAGTTCATGTTTCTCCAAGCGTTGCGCGAGACTGATGTTATTGAAATTGTCGAAGCTGTCGATAGAATCTCGCAACGTTTTATAGTCTTCCTCCTCAATGAGAAGGTCGTTATATGCGTCATTCACGGCTTCAATGTTGAGCTAAAAATTCCCCATGGTCAGCATAAGACGATATCAATTTACCAGACCAAAAATCCTCGTACATGTTGAACAGCAATAAGGTAAGACCTGATCAAAGGGATGTGATCGATCTGGTGGAAGACGCGAACGACACGACTGTGGTCGATACGTGGAATGAGGACAGTGAGTAGATCTGTCAACAGGGTGGGTTGTTCTTGTAGGTAAAAAGTCAGAGCCTTGTAGTAACTGAGATTGATCAGCAACGTATTCCTTTAAGCTGAGCTGGGAGACAGCCCTTACATCTCGACATTGGCGGCACGAACGATGACGTCCTTGAATTGATTGTGTTCCCAAGCATCTGCTGAGCGTTCAATCATTGCTAAAGCTGCATTATCCTGAATTGTCAAATCAGACTTAAAGAACCAAAACAATCATCACAAGACACACAAATTCGTCGTATTTGATGTACAAGAAGACAAGCTCTGGCCATAGATGTGCCTTTTCAGTTGCTTTGATGACCTAGGAAATATAGTTCAACAGAAAGGAATCTAAAAGAGAAACGAGGCATACCTTGGGGATGTTGATGCGAGAAACAAATAACTTGAGATGTTCCATGACTAGAACAAAATGTATCAGTTACCGTCAACTTGCAGATTCAAGTCAGTACGCACGTTTTGCTGGTCGGTATTTACTTAACAGAATTGAAAGCTCCGTGAAAATCCCCATGTGGGCACGTTCCAAACTTAATCCGGCCTCCAACAAGCTCACTACTTCCTCAAAATGTCCACGACGTTCATACATTGAAATCAATGCATTCAATTCCTCCTAAAATCTTGTTAGCAGACCCGAATAGCACATTGCAAGAAGACGAACAGCATGGACGATGATGTTAAGACCGCAAATCTGAGCCAAGCGGAATTCGGATTTCTCAATACAAGCTGCGTGAACCTGCTTCCAGACCCTGATGACCTAAATTGAGTCCTGTCGCGTCGACGGCAAGGCAACACAAAACTTACTGAGTGTTCCCTGCCTTCCTTGCACTTTCCACAGCAGCCTGATTTTCACCCAGATAAATCAACGTTGTAGCGAGACGAGCCCAGTTGGAAATGCTGGTAAAGAGCAGCTTGGCTGCCTGATAAAGCTCGTCCTCGAAACATTTCTCCCCAACCTCAAGGATATCCGCGACGTTTGTCATAGCAAGGAAGTCCTCCATATCATGGAGCCGGTCCGTCTTGGCGTAAGCATAAGCCAGTTCGGTATCGATTTTTGGTTCTCGAAGGGTCTTACGAGCCATTTGGAGGAACCTGACGAGGTCATCGTGCTTGCCAGCATGATTGGAAATTTCAATGACCTCGGCAAAGTTAGAGGGATCCTCCGCCTTAATGTACGAGTCTTTAAGATCTCTGTCAGTAAGACCCTGAATGAATCGAGGAATAGTTTACCGATAGAATCCTTGATACGGAGACCATCAAGCTGAGCCTTTGCAAGTCTACTCCACACCTCAGGCCGGTTGACTTTGTTCGCGAAGTCAAGTCCACGATCGATTGAGACAATATGTTCGACAAGAACGTTAATGGCCATTGCATATTGATCGTACTTTTTGTAGATAGTGAGAGCTTCTTCATACAGACCGTGGTCCGTGGCAATCTTGGCAATCTCCCCAGCATCGTAGTTCTGAAGCTTGTTGATATACCCAACAACCTTGCCTTTATCAGCGCGAATAGCTGTCAAAAGAAGCAAATTTTGAAGATTTTTGTTGTCGCTGAAAGGCGATGGTTCAATAATAATCTTCTCCAGGAGCTCGATGAGTTCAATGGGGAGGTCCGCCTGGAGGAAGGACTTGACAGTGACAGACACGTCATCAGGGTCTGTGCACTCAGGAAGGGCGGTTGCGACAATCTATATTTGTTCAGCGGAGTTCACGATAAGAAAACTTGCCCAAACCTGATCGATAAGTTGACGACGGTGCACATTATCGTGTACAAGAACCTGGGCCCAAAGTTCAGGTTGACGACGTTTGACCAAATACCGGGCCTGTTGTTTGAACATCGAGTTGTCATTGGTGATGGCAATAAGCTCATCATCGCAAAGCCCCTTGGCATAGGCGATATATGCCAAGTATGGGTCCCTCTTCTCGCAGAACTTTCCAACGACAAGAGGTTCATAGAGCTAAATAGAAGCAAGAAGTTCGAATTGTTGTCTTCTAGGCAAGACAGAAGAAAACGCACGTTGTTCTCCTTCAGGAACTGTTCGGGATTATTGTTGCTATCAATATAAATTTTCGCAAGAGCATTGAAAACAGCAGTATCCTGGCTACCTGCCTGAACGCGAGCCTCAAGCCAGGGAAGAATCAGCTTGAGACGATTGCGTTCTTCCACCTCGTGAACCAACTCGTCGATGGGGAAGTTGCCAGTGACAGAAGCAAGTAGCCCTTTAATCGTGGTCTCATCGCAATCCACATCGAGGAGACCACCGACAACCTGAGGCGTTCGAACTGAATTGACACGTTGGACATATACCTCAATGAACTTAGTGAGGCCGTTCTGATAGAGATAAAGAACCAAGTCATGCACGAAGTCGAAGCGATCGCAAACAATGATGAGAGGAAGCTGATCAGAGAGCTTAGCTTCTTTGAGGAAGTTCTTGACTTTTTCTGGATTGTAATGATTGCTTTCTCGGCAGATACGTTCGACTTCCCGAATCTGACCAGTGCGTGTGGCCGCTTGAATGTACTTAAAGTGCACCTCAGGATCTTCGCTCAGGTTTACAACGGAGCCAAGATAGTAGTAGAGACCTGAGATTTAGTGAATATAAAATCGGAATGAACGATATGGATGAATTGACATACCCTCAAAGCTCTTATAGCTTTCGAACATCTCGATCAACTTGACTGGCCCAAGAATGTCCGAATACTTCGTAGCGATCTGAATAACAGCCTGAAGATTTTGACGGATGTTGACTCGAAGCATCTCGTTCAAGCAAGCCATCGATTGCTCCGTAGTTAGGCGACTGAAGTAATTAACGAGCCACTAGAGCTTCTGTCAAACGAGACGATAGGGAAAAGGTAGGGAATCTCTCTTACATCCATCTGAAGCGTCGCTGTATGCACGATGGCACGCTTGATGTCAGCCAAATCTTCATAATGTTCAAGAGCCTGAACAAATGATGTCACCACCGCTTATATGGTGAGGAGGCAGAACCGTACACGTTGCAGCAGACCAGCCTTCTCACACAAATTGGCAATCCTGGGTCGATCGTAGTAAGAGAACATCTCGTTCCCAAGAATTGCGTCAGCGACTTGAGGTGCATGAACGAGATTCATCTCCAAAAGACGGGTTTGCAGGGGCCCCTGCTCAGGCTTGTTGTCCTTGAGTGCATCCAGAAGGAAAGATGTTGCAGGTTGGATCATGTTTTGGGACATGAATATATCCACAACCTATCAGATAGCAAATAAGGTGTTACTTGTTAAACGTGGATTGAGAAGAGAAAAAAGCTTGCCCGTTCAATGTCGACCAGAGGACCATTCTCGTCGTTCACAAGTTGTGCCGCAAATTCGGCGCCCTTCTCAGGGTTCGTACGCATAACGTGCTGTAACAGCGCAACATAGTCCGGATGGTGGGAAACTTTCTTAGCATACAACACTATTTTGTCCGTCTGACCTGTCTCCACAAAACAAGCGATGACTTTGTTAGGGACGTTGGCACGGAGATAGACACTCAGGGCGAGAGTCATGTCATGCAGGCGCACAACATCGCCAAGTTCTTCGCTGCAAGTAAGCTTTTGCAAATTGGAGTCAGTCACACCCATCAATTAACTGGAATTTAATACCTTATTTTCTTTGAGCCACTTTTCAAGCAACTGCTTCCTTCCTTGTTGCAATACAGGACGCGCAAGCTCCAGAGACTCAAGGTGATTAAGTTCACCTTTCTCCAGCAGGATACCAAAGTATTGCAGGATAGGGGAAAGGCCACCAGGAGGGGTAGGTGCCTGCTTGAACGATTCAATGACTGCGACAGTCCGAAGAATACCCTATAGATGGTAGATGAGATACCAGGAGGCACATGCGTCAGTTGAACTTACTCGTGGTGAATTCGCCGCAACTTTCGCCGCCTCTCCATATTGTCCTGATTGGAAAAGTGACTGGTATTGTTGGACATAAAGATCATCGGCGCCAGGCAAGTTAGCACGGCTGGCGAGTTTGAATGCGAGATCTGTGTTATTAAGAGTTGTCAAGATGTAGGGAATGATGGTTTGCTCGTCAACATTGACACTGAGGACTTGTCCCTTCTTATTAACTCCAATGATACCGTTGGTTGCCTCGTGTTCTGCAGTTACGAAGATGGTCTCCCCAGATATACGGTTCATATATACACATGCACCAGATTCGAGATCATAAAGATGAATGAAACCGTATTTCGTGACCAGATAGATGATTCCGTGCTTCTTAGAGACTTGCATTGCAACAGGGAAATCGTTTGTCGCTTCCGGAGGGAAATACACATCAACAGCCTTCTTCGCGAAAGGAGGGTCGGGAGCGGTATGATCAATCTCGACGACATGAAGCTGGTTTTAAAGTTTATCAAATTGACTTGCCCGCCATGAGCACAGAAAACGAACCTTGGCACCAGTCGCCGTGCGCACGGCAAAAGTAAATAACTTTGTAGGCTTCTGATGGCCATCCAACTTAATTTCGGCGAAAGATGCAGCATGGCCTTCAATGGGTTGACTGACCCCACGATCCCGGCTGTAAAGTTGCATCGAACCCTTGACTTTGAAAGCTGAGGGGTTGGCGGAATTTCCTGAGATACCAATGAGGACCAGCCATTTCTCGTCAGGAGTGGCGCGATAATTTATTATTTGCGCGCCAGTCAGAGTTGGATGACGATCGAATATCTTTTGAGGTGGAGAAGTTGTATCCGACAAGGTCCAGTGATAGACAGCCGTTTCAGTGACTATCCCGATGGTGTTGTCTGACACCCACTTCCAGAAGACAATGTCTTCATTGTTGACATGCGACTTGACTTTCTGCTTCGCCTCAATGTTAAAGATTTGAAGGGTTCGCCCAGCTATATAAACACATGTTTAATGACGTGGAAGAAAGTAACAGAAAACATATGACGTGCCTTTCAGTGCCAGAATCTTCTGCTTGGGGTGCATGATGGCAGAATCAGCAGAAATCGGTCGCCGAAGGACGTTGTTGGCATCGGTGAGGTCAATTATGACAACTTGGTTCTGCTCATTGACTTTCTCTCGGACACAAATGAAATGGTCGGATTCAAACGTTAGTGTCTACAATATAACCGTGGATCAGTTGCTGGGCTGGATTCTGGGCAAAGCTGCGGACAAACCTAGCGGACTTGGTCAGTACACGCCAGCAAACACTCGCGTCAACATACCTGGAATGAGATTGACGCGGGTTGGACACCAAGACTTGAGAGTTGGAGGTGTTCGCAGAAGGCTATGGGTTTTGAGTTGTCCACTGCAGCCATCGTGCTCTTGATAGCAGTGACTGCTATGTGCGTTGGGGCGGTAGGGGAAATGGGAAACCGAGATTGTTTGCCCCTGTTGTCCGGTTCCTATCAAAAGTTGACAAGCGGCCCGCTTGGGTCGTATATTCTTCATAGTGCTCTTCTTCGTTTCCCTAGTCAAGACACTTAAAACTGGTACGGCGCCGTCAAGCCACTATGCTATTATGCGGCTCAGAAAATTACACTGGCAGTTGAACGTTGAAACTTGACCATGGCTAGCATG
>JAGGAS010018879.1:0-15897 GCA_017657355.1 Termitomyces sp. K1Ac | reverse complement strand
GATTTCACGAATTTCACACAATTAGCATGGCCTAGACGATTCATAATTAAATACATAGTTTATTCTAATAACGTATCATGGCAACTCACCACGCATTGAAAGGTTGAGGCATCCCAGCTTGTCACCAGAGAGTGAATCCGTCCCACATTGTAGGACGATAGCAGATGGGTCATATGACTCCATAACTTGTTGGATGACCTAAAAACCCAGCTGACTTTTCAATCTCAACACATTGATTACAACGCACTGGCTCAAAAACGGATTTGTAGTTTTCATCAGAGATTCCATCTCTTAAGGGAAAATTGAGTGCGTAATATTTCCCTTTCATGACACCGACATCCTGAAAAAGTCAGCAACAACACGACTCAAAAATGGTTTGATCTCACGCGAAGTTCACCAGTGCCAGGGAAGTATTCGCCATACTTGTGGAAACTCACAGTCATGACTCTGTCAGTTGTATAAAACGCCTCCTCGACACCATCACCATGATGCACATCGATGTCAATATATAAGACTCTGGTGTGATACCTACAGCGCAGACGTTAATCATGTCGTCATGTGATAGCTGATAAAGTGGTTACCGTAAAAGCTCGAGAATACCAAGAACGATATCTAGGTGAGAAAAGCTCAGTGTGCAGTGCTGAGGATACTAGAAAAGCCTAAGGCCTACCGTTTACATAACAAAAGCCACTTGCTTCGCTTTTTTTAGCGTGATGAAGACCGCCTGCCCAATTGATTGCAATATCACACTTATCACGACTAAGCCGTGCAGCACCCTCTAAAGAAGATCACTTGAAGTCAGCGTAATGCAGACCGAGAAGATTTAGCATTTGCATTACGGACCCATCGAGCCTCCAGCAGATATCGAACAATAATCAAACAGGCCATCAAAGACGGGGCAGTCATCGCCAACGTTATCTGGCAGTCAATGGTTAGTAGCAATATAAATCAGGACGAACAACAACCAGAACATTTGTGCTGCTCCTTGATGAAAGAATTCATATTATTCGGCGTGATACGGCTTAGGAAATCGATGTATTCGTCCGAGTGGAATTGGGTCATCTCACGCTTGGTAGCGGGTTTGGCTCTCTAGACGGTGGATGTCAGAACCATCCATTTGCCGTCGCTGGAAAACGTACAAATATTTCCATTTTTTTATAGAGTCCATAGTTCATGACGAGGGAGTGGCACATGCGTATTCGCGTGGGTTTCATTCTGGTGATAAGTGAATAGAACATCAAAAGGTTATGAAGATCACACGTACGGATGACCGGGGCCATAGTGGAAGCCCCCAATATCTGAGTCGAAGAAATAACACTAGGAGGATGGTTGTGATTATCAGGAGCGCTGCTCAAGTAACATCAACTTACGACGCGTTTCTTTTGATTTTCGCCCTGGATAGGGACCATTCTTTCCGTCATGATTTGGGTCCTTGTGGTTCTATCGCATAACGTGGATAAAACCCTTAACTATTTTCAGGAATTCTCGCTACCCGCGGACAGAAGTACAATGGAGGAAGGATGCCCGTAGTGGTTTGTTTGTTCAGTTGTGCATCATAAAAATCACTTTAGGACGTCATTCTACAACGCTTCTACATGAAGTACCATAACGACTACAATCTCAGATTTTGGCCTTTCCCAGTGGCGCTTGTCGATCTACCAGCGAATGAGTAGACATTATGTCCGCATTCCTTACTGTAGTTTACCTTGGTAGACCAGTGTTGACGGCGCAAATCCGAAGTCGTCAGTGAGTTGAATGTTCTTGGTGGAATATTTAGCAAGTTTTCATACTTATCGAGTAAATCTTACGAGTTCTCCTGCAATGACTCGGACCTGGAGAAAATTATCTTAGTAAACCGATCTCGAAGAGTAACGATTCCGTACCATTGACCAATGGTGGACACAATGTAGGCCAGCAAACCACAGCTAGGTGACAGTCAGTCATCATCTTGTCATAAAGTTACCAGTCACCTCTCGACCGAACGTAGTCTGAAATTCTTGCAGATCGGGAGTAACAGCATGGAGTGTTATTGGTGTGTCCATCTGAGCCCGTGATATATGCGTCTCGAGCTGTTGGATAGCGTCCATCAGAGCTGCACGAGCTGCAGAGCGACTGGTTTCCATTGGAGTGTTCCTGCATCTCGTGTCGTATGATAGAACGTGCGGTGGCGGGGAAGAAACCGAATCCATTAGAAGGACAAAATGGTCACGAGCATGGCGCAAATGTTTCCCTGGAGAAGTCAATTCAGTAAAGTGTCTTTTCAGTTGAAAAAGCAACAGACCAATTGTAGAACCGGAAAGAAATTTTGAGGATATTGTGAGCTGATCATCCGAAGTGAGATAGTTGTCAAGGAGATCAACGGCCTGAAGCAAGACGGTTTTTGAGACATGGAGCAAGCTCGTCAGCGGAGCGACAGTCCCCGAACTTGACTGTGTCTGACCAGTGTGGTTGTTGGATGACATGGGAGCCGAAAAACAATTTTCCTTGGATCTAATTTCAGCTACCTTGTAGTCGGGATGTATGTATCGTGATTGTGTATTGAAAATCAACGAGAAATGTAAATACAACTCGAACTAGATGTTAGATAGACGAGACGCAATGTGGCTTCAGCAAGGCTACCTAGCTACCCCTAGGAGCCCCAACTTTTGAATTCAATTTGACCCGTATCTTGAAGCGCTTTGAAGTTTTTTACCAGTCAGGACGAAACACGGATCTCTTTGAAAGAAATATTTCTCTGCCTAATTTCGAACAACCCACGGGTAGATGGATCGTCCGAACTCAAGGCGAGAATTTCGGTCTGTCAGAGCTTTGCCCGCACCAAACTCGAGAGATGGTAGGGTGAGAGACAGGAAGAAGTTGGGAACAGGTCAACCGTCGTCGTCGCTCTGATAGTCGGTTCCATTACTCACTTTTTCACCGGTTAAAAATGGGCCGCGATGCTTAGTCAGCAGCCATCCCTGCTGTCTCCGGCAATGGGTTGGCGACGGTAGGATATCTCACGAAACGACTACCAAATGCTTGCGTCAATACGAAAAGCTGGTTCTATTGCCCGTGCAAGTCTTTATCATGTTTTCGCGGATTGATCTTGACTGAACCTTTTGTAGACGGCTTCTGCAGGCCAAAGGCGGTTTCTCTCGATCCATGAATACCAGTCCATGAACCTACTTAATTCTGTGAGCTTGCCTTCAATGTTCAGTATAAAAGTGTAGTCTAAACTTGAGATGTCAGTATGGAATCCCTACTCCGAAGAGTATCCCTGCCAGAACGCCAGAAGAGGCCTTCGACGTTGCAAAGAACTTCGGCACGTCCATAGCAGGGCTTCATGATTCTAGCCGCCCTAATTTTTTTTTATTTCGCAGGTCGAGATAAACTGGTTGTCAAGGCCCAAGTGCTTGCCGGAGGTCGTGGAAAGGGTAAATTCAGCAACGGCTTCCAAGGGGGTGTCCATATGGTCGATAGGTGAAGGCCTTGTCCATCGTCGTCCGCTCGTACCTAACATCGTGTGCTTCAGCCCAACACAAGCCAAGGAAATTGCGAGCAAGATGATTGGCTCTTCCCTCATTACGAAGCAAACCGGGGCTGCAGGGCGTGTCTGCAATGCCGTTCGTCTTGAGATTGTGACCATGCGAATTTCATCTCACTTTTTCACATGAACACAGGTCATGCTTGCCGAACGCCGTCAACCTGCTCACGAGTATTATGTTGCTGTTCTCAATGATAGGGCTTCCCAAGGCGCTGTGCTGGTCGCGTCTGCACAAGGTGGCATGAACATCGAGGAAGTAGCGGCCAAGGACCCCACTGCCATCATCACCACCCCCATTGATTTCAACAATGGTCTTTCCAAAACTGAAGCCATATCTGTTGCTCAAAAGCTTGGTTTTCAAAATGAGAAGACTCAATCCGATGCTGCAGACATCTTTATCAACCTCTACAAGATATTCAAAGAAAAGGATGCTACTCAGATTGAAATTAACCCCATGGCTTTGACTACAGATGGAGAAGTTCTTTGGTATGTCAAAATGGACAGAATGGACGAGTTTCCCGCTGAGATTCAGACATAGCATGGATGCCAAGTTCGGGTTTGATGATAACGCAGAATTCCGTCAGAAGGATGTCTTCTCTTTGCGAGATGTATCTCAAGAAGAGCCTTCTGAGGTCCGAGCCCAGAAGGCCAACCTCAACTTCATTAAACTTGATGGATCTGTCGGTTGTTTGGTCAACGGGGCTGGTCTTGCTATGGCTACTATGGATGTTCTATCCCTTCATGGAGGACAACCTGCTAACTTCTTGGATGTTGGAGGGTATGACTGTTCTGTTATAACCTGAGATTATCATCCTCACATTTTTTCCAGAGGCGCTACTCCTCAAACTGTCAAGGAAGCCTTCGAAATCCTCCTCGAAGACCCCAAAGTGAAAAGCATCTTTATCAACATCTTTGGAGGTTTGTAATGCAGTTGAGAATGTATAGCTTAGCTTGAGCTGAACACCTTCTAAAGGCATCATGAGATGTGACTACATCGCAGAGGGTGTCATCAAAGCTACGAAAGAACTGAACCTGACAGTACCTTTGGTTGTAAGACTTAAAGGAACGAAGGAAGAGGAGGCCAAGCAGTATGTTCCACTTGCCACTACTACCCTTGTCACCGCTCAATGAACTACATTTGACAGAATGATTCGGGACTCGGGGTTGAAGATCGAGGCGTTTGATAGTCTTGATGATGCGGCGGAACGTGCTTCGCGACTCGCCGATTAGAACAAAAAAGCCTGTCTGTTGTTACCTTTCTGCTTGTTACCCTTCTATATCGGATATATATCCCTCATACTTAATCACATTCATTGTGTCGATGCCTAAGAACGAGTATATGTATCGTACGAACAAAAAAGAGACACAGAATAGCTAGGAAAATAATATTTTACCAAGTTGGTCGGAATGTCGGTTGATTGTATGAAGAATGAGGTTGCTGCGGGGTCTGAGGTATCTGGCCATTATCTGCTCGCGTTTGACCGCGACCTGGTGGTAATAGGTAACTGTGGGCTGGTGCAACTGCTGTATGTGCAGGCATCATGACAGGGCTGCCATACATTACGGGTCCAGCAGCTGGCATCACAGGGCTCATCATGGGAATGCTCCGGTCACGATTCACCTGAGGTCCAGTTTGTTGTGCTTGATTTTGCACAGTAGTAGGAGGCTGAGGTCCATATATAGGTGGACCTGGAGAATAGGGGACCATATGAGCAGGATACGGTGAGGCCAGAGGCCGTATCATGTTTGTGTGGGTTTGAGGGGCTGAGCCTGCTGGCATAGGTATCCACATTGGCTGGCCATATAAAGGTGTGTGCCCATTCATTGCCATTCGCCCTGGAACAGGGCTGTTGGGCATCATTGGAGGATACATGAGACTAGGGCTGGGACTCATTATCGGCGGCGGGTAGGGGTAACTTGGACGTATGGTGCTGCTGGGAGGCGGCGGAAGCCCATACGTATAATTCGGGGGTCGAGTTGGAGGGGCTGTCAGGGGTGGTGTTCGATGTGAGGATGAAGGATTAGATGAAGGCTGTGGTACTTGTTGGAAAGCCTTTGTGACGTCATGTATGGACATCCTTGATGGTGGGACCGAGATGGAGGGTGGAGGAGTCTCCCCGTCTTCTGACTTGACGTCCTGCAGAGTGAAGGGGAGCGCAGTCAGATCATCTCCGATACCCTCCAAGGAATTTACGCCATGGATCCCAGCTTTGTTCGACGTCTGAGACCAAACAGCCCGTAAATGCTCAGGATCTGGACCACGTGCTGGAGAGTCCTTTAAGGGCATGGGTAAGGACGCCCTCGCCCATGGCGAGGTTGTGTGGGTCATCGGCGGAGTTACGGGAACGGGTTCGGCCTTGTGAACATAAGTTAGAGCCAAGCCAATGGTTTAAATGTCAAATAGAACCATACTCACGGTGTCGTCAGAACCTTGGCCATCAGGCTTACTAGGAGGCACCAAGGAAGAAGTAAATTCGATTGCTTCTTTAATGCCATTAATCTGTGGCTTAGTGACGTTGTGCATAGATTCTGAACTGGATGGAGAAGAGACGGGGAGTGCGACAGACACGTCAAGTTGTTCATTGGGGGTTGTTGGTTGGGATGCTTGCCTGGATTCTAATTCACTTCCAACAATGAAGTTGACGGAAGTGTGAGGATCGATGTCTACAGCATCTATTCGCGAATCTCGGTAGATAGCAACGGCGGAACCTGCAGGCATCTTTGGGACTCTAGGTCGAGGGAGAGTGGGACCTTCTGATTTGGTGGATACGGGTGGCTCTGGGACGGAATTGGAAGCAACAACGGTGGTAGAAACATTGTTAGCTGGAGAAGTGGTGAGGTCTTTCGTGATAACGTTATTGACATCTCCCTCTTGCTTCATTTGAACAGGTTTGCGCCACGAAGACATTCCATCTGCTTCAGATGGCCGTCCGAAGGCACCGCCACCAATTGCCTTTGAAGGCAGATGCTGGAGTGTGAGACTGGTCCTTTGTCTGGATTTCGGCAGGTTTACACGGTATCTTAATTTTGCTCGGTATCCACCTGTTGGCTTATGGAACAAGACGTCATTGATAGAGAGGTCCCTTTTACTCATGCCTTCGACAGGAGGATCAAAAGATAATATGTCCATACGCAGTGGAACCGGTGGTCTCATCGCTGCTTGTAACTGCTTTTTGGCGATAGGCTCTAAGGACGATGGCGATGCTGCGGGAAGTTTGACAATGAAGGCATTCCATGCCGGCTTCGGAGATGGTGGAGGTTCAGAAGAACTGCTATGAAACAACGCCTCACGTTCCGGATCCAATTGACGTAGCCTGAGTGCCGGGGGAACCCACCGCTCCTTCTGCATCCTTTGGCTTTTGTTCAAGTCTTGTGGTGCCAGATGAGCTGCATCTTTCATCCCATCCCCAGCTTGCATACCATCCAGTGCTCCTTTGATACGTAACATCGCGTCGTCCAATGCAGACATCGTTGCTTCCTTATAGGAAAGCTGATTTCGAGCAGTACGCACACTTGTCTGAGGCGAAAGTGCGGTCGCTGAGTGGTCCATAGAAGACGAGGCCTTGACTGTCACCAGTGGAACCGGTTCAGAAAGCTGTGATACATCCGAAGTTACGTGATCTCGAATTGGAGTCTCAGATTGCAGTTCTTGTAACTTGATTACCTTGGGCGTGTTGGAAGGTAAGGGGGGAGATAGTGGCTCAGTACGAGGGACTTCATCAAAAAAGTCACTGGCTACAGGCCGAGAAGTGGGTGGGGATACAGACACCGACAGTTCACTATTCCCAGGACTCGTGACTGCATTAGCACTGGAAATACCCACGAACTTGCCCATGTCCATGAAATCAACAACCTCAAGTTCATCTTCAGCGTCATCAACAAGTGATTCCACTTGAATGGGAGTGACGAAGGAAGGAGCTACAGGTTTGGATTGTGATGCTGATGGAGGGAGGAGCGGGGTTGCTTTTGCCCTCCATGAATCAGTCTGTAATGGGGGAGGAACCGTTGTGTTCTGCAAGGCAGAAGTCGATATCTGCTCAGAATCAAGCTTTACAACAGCGGATTCAAAGGGTTGTAGAGCTTTGAGAGAAGGTCTCCGAAATGCTGATGTTGGCGATTTAACATTTCTGACAGCTTCTTCGATAACAGCGATAGCTTCCTCCTGCCAAAAACGTTTTGAGCAAACCTATCTGATATGTTTCTTTTTCTCACCTCGGTTACTTTCGCTGTTTCAGATTTTCCCTGTATTGCGGCCTTCTCAGCTTCAGCAGCTTTGATCCGCTCCTCAAGCTCAGCAGCCTTTCTCCTAGCACGTTCTTTCTCCTTTTCGCGTTCCTCCTCCTCTTGTTGGCGCCTTTGTTTCGCTCGAGCTGCAGCACTCTGCATCACGTCCTTTCGAGCTTCGTCAATGTCATGTGCGCTTAGTTGAGGGAGTGGATTCAATGGAGCGGCAGGAGATGTGCGAGTTGCAGATGTAGGGGACAAGACAGGTGATTGAGAATGCAGGCCGGCTGACTGCTGAGTCGTCTCCCCTTGGGGCGGGAAATGAGTTTCAGGTGAAAGCTTGCCATCCTGCCTAACACGTGCACTGACTGGTGCTTGAGATAGATGTGGTGGCAACTGTCTTCCACCATCTCGCGACGGGCGGCGCATGGCATGTGCTGGAACTGGTGGAGGGGCCATCTCCGAGCGTCGTCCTCTTTCGTTATGTGGCGCTTTATCTCTCCCAGAAAACCCAAAACTATCCTTAGGCAACCGTGGACTTATTGCTGGTGCGTCTCGTCTCCCTGAATGATCCTTATCACGGTTATGTGTGTCTGAAGATCCAAGACCAAAACTACCGCCACTTGTACTGGCATTACTGAACCGTCGATAACGAGTTTGCGTATCTCCAGGTTTCTGTAGAAGTTGGATATTTGGAGACTGGGGAGTTGGGAGAAACTCTCGAGCACTTCGCGGCTCAGCTGAAGGCAAAGAGGAGTCATGCCCTCCTTTTCTTGAAGCATATTGTCCAGACCGTTGACCGTTACTGTAGGGTTCTAATCGGTTTGACCGTTCGTTGAAAAGCACTCTAGCCGATTCTTGGTGAGCAGGCGACTCTTGAGGTCCTACGGGTGACGGCGGAAGGTGGGATGTCCCTGACCGACTGGAAGGAAGGGGAACATCTCTGAGATTTGCAGGTGAAGTTCTGGGCCAGCTGCGGTCAAAATCGTCTGCAAATCTTTCCTCCTTTTTGACTGGCAAATTTGGCGCTACATCGTTTGATGGCGAAGTGCTATCGAGTCTCGATGTACTGATCAATGGATTGGAATCCGTTGTCGTTATGAAAGAAGATGCTGCATTGTTCGCGTCAATTTTGTACTGCCGTCCGTCACCAAATTCAATGACACTATCGAGGAAGTTGTCGTCATCTTCTTCCATCTGAAAGAGTTTAGTCTACCTTCAGAAAACTTTTCGAGCCCCAACGACCTACCTCGTCCCAATGATGGGTGTTTGGATCGAGATGTACGCCTCTAAAGGCGTCAGCTTCCTCGATTCGCGCCGGCTTACTAGCAGAGGCATCTTCAGCAATTTCTCGGGTGTCATCTGGTTTTGCGGTCCGTAGGGATGATACCACTGTCCATAGATTGAGTACGTATTCGCGAAAGCACCCATTCAAATACCTACCTTGCGCAACCTCTGCAGCAGTAGGAAAGTCATTTCGGACGTCTGGTCGTTGAGTCACGGTTGTTGACTTCACGTTTCCCCATACCGGTTTAGTGGGCCCTGGCGAATCCTTCTGTGATATTCCTGATAGAGCGGGGGCTGTCCTTGGCTGTGGCTGTATGACCTTACCAGCATGAGCCAGCTGCGGGACTCCTGTAGTTGAGGAATTTGCCCCAAGATTGGTGGTAGGAAGGGGTGGTGAGGTATTATTGGGTGAGTGTGTTCCCGTCGCGTTGGGCGGAGCTACGGAAGAGGAACGAGACCACCCTGCACCACTCGTAGATGATGCGGGTGAGGTCGACGTGAGCTTCGCGGTGACCAGACGCGAATGCGATGTTATAGGTTGGACTTGCGGTCGTGCCACTTTTGGATAAGGTCAATTGAGGGAAAAGATACGATATAAGGAAAGTACGCACGAGATGGCCCTCCTGTCTTGATCATAGGTTGGAATGTAGAAGAGGAAGCTGAGACAGACGAGTTCTTCTCTAGAAACTTCTTGTTGATATTTACGGCACTAAAGCGTTTGGGTTGAGCCGTAGATGAATGATGCATTGAGCTGGATCCAAGTTGCACTAGAGAAGGTCGAGCAGAGCCGGTGAAAGCTTTGGGGTTATTCGAAGTTGTTGATGTAGTCTTCTCAGCATCGTTCGCCATGACAATCTTAGAAACTTCCTCTGGATCTTTCCCTTCTTGCACCTCTCCTCCGCTAGAGATTGCGCCCTCTAGACTAGGTGCTTTCCCCTCCGTTCCAGGCAATTGTGGTGACCCAGTAGGTTCGTTGTTGGTATTCGCCATGGACGCGTCGCGGGACGCTTGTCTTGAGTTTTTTCTTCCCGTAAGCCGACTGGCCGTTATAAGCGGTTGAAGAGTAGGAATCAGTACGTTAGATGGCTCAGCAACCAACAGAGGATGGTATGACCTTACCTGGAAAGATGCCAGTTACAGGGAGAGTATGTAACATAGAATTCTCACTGACAAGTTCAAGCTCTCTTTACGGCCGCTAGTTACCGGCGAATTGCCTTATGAAGTCACCGGCCGGCCGACGACTAACCTCATCCAACTAAATTTCGTACATACTAGAGAACGACAAAAGTGTAGAAATTCTATACAAACACAATCTCAAAGCTCAGCCAACTCTACCTCCCGTTTGTTCAGTTTTTCGATCTCAGCATCCAATGCCACATTGGCCATCTCGATCTGTAATACACTGGAAATCAACTCCGTCCACCGTGTTTCCAAAGACGTGAGTTGCTTTCCAAGACGATCCTACATAGTTATACCTAAGTCAATAACGCAGCCACAAGGACAACCACCGAGACGTGCCTGATCATTTTAACGTTCGCGATTGACTTCAACTGTAAGTTGCTTCAGGTCTTCCAGGGCCTTTTCGCTTTGCTTTGCCGCTGCCTCAAGAAGGTAATTGTGTATTCGCCATGCATTGGGGCCGTAATTTTGCAGCAACGCGAGGTTAGTCAGCCTGTAATATATGAGGTGTGAGTGAGCATGGACAAAGAAGGCACGAACCGTATTTTCTGATGTTCAAGTTGAGCATGAGCATTCTGAAGCGCAGCTTTCCATTCCTCATCTGTCCCCGGGGTGGACGATGGCGCAGGCAATTGATATCGTAAAGAGTCCAGTGGAGGGAATGGTTGGTGAGACTCAATCCGCTCAAGTTCAGCACGCAATAAGGAATTTTTCTGGTACTTTAATCTCAGATCTTGTATCACTCCAAAACTGAAATTGAAGAGTCGTGCTCACGAACAGAAAATGCCTCGAATGGTGGTGGTACGCGAGGGTGTAAGGTTGAAGGTGGTTTTGGTTCCCGTGCCAGCTCCTGTTCGACTCTGAGCTTCAAGTCTGGATATTTTTGAAGGTCATCATCATAGTAAGGCAGAGAGTCGAAGATTTCTGGGTACGATGTTGTAGCCATACTAGTACGTTCACTACGGTGAATGGTGTACACTGTGAAATGGCTCAAGTCGATATGTGAACTTGTGTTTGTATGATGGTCCGGCAACTTCCGAACATCCTTTGGACATCGGCGAGCGACATCTCTCCAAATCCTCAAGGCTAGCCAAGCATGGCGTTTCGTACAGCGACGCGTGCAAGCTGTGTCCTCAAGAATATTGCTCTGCGTCCTGTACTTGCCTCTTCTGTCTCCAGTAGGCGTATACACTCGTCTCCCTCGTTTAAAGGTGAATAATCTTCGAATGTTGTCCGTGACCTCCTCACCTTCCTCAGCCTCAGCTTCGCCATTTATTGAGCCAACGTCTCCCAACCCTACGGTCTCCAAATATGCAGAGACCACTGAGGCTCTACATACATATGGCTCTTACCTCATTCAATCCCTTCCAAAGTTTATCCAGCAGTTCTCTGTCCTGAAGGACGAGTTGACGCTCTACACTGCTCCCTCCGGCATTATCCCCGTGCTCACTTTCCTGCGCGATCACTCACAATGCCAGTTCAAGTCCGTTATGGACATCAGTGGAGTTGACTTTCCGGAGAGGGAGAAACGTTTCGAGGTGGTTTATCATCTCCTCAGCGTCAAGCACCAGGGAAGGATTCGGGTGAAGACGTACGCAGGAGAGGCTGACCACGTTCCAAGTGCTTGCGAATTGTTCCGGGGTGCAGACTGGTATGTCATTCTCAACTTTTATCAATGAAGAGCTCTTAATACTGTCACAGGTACGAGAGAGAGGCCTGGGACCTCTATGGTATTTTCTTCAGCAATCATCCAGACCTGTACGTCCTTTCGAACAAGTGATAACAATGATCCCCATCTGACGTCTTATTTAGTCGTCGGATATTAACGGACTATGGTGGGCAAGAATAGAATACTGACTTTTTATACCTCTGACATGTTCCTCCAGGATTCGAGGGACACCCCCTACGGAAAGACTTCCCATTGACGGTAAGCATTGCACATCTTAACCTCGTCATTTTCTGGATATAATCGAACCAATGAAAGGGTTACACTGAGCTCCGATATGACGAAGAACGAAAGCGTGTCGTCTATGAGCCTTTGCAGCTTACCCAGGCGTTCCGGTGGGTCTCTCGATATTCTTACCTGTTTGTTCTCAGTCTTGTCCAGTAACTTCGAGTCTCTATCCCCTTGGGAGCAAATTGGAGATGGGACGGTCCCTCGCAAGCCAGACAACCTCAAACATCTTCCTCCTCCCAAGCCCGAGGAGGTTAAAAAATAGACAAGTAGTAATTCTACAGGTCCGAAGAGTGAAATCATCATTATTTTGTCAAGTCTCAATTCGTCACAAGTTCTTACATAAAGGAGTAAATCATATAAATAGTCACGATTCCTCATCGACGCCTGCATCTGGTTCAGGTTCACCATTCCTTTCAACCTTGCTGTCATCAACTCGCACCTCCTTCGTTTGGCCGCACCACCCCATCCTTGCAACCAGGTAGTCTTGTCCGACGACCTCAACACCTACTCTCAACGCTTCAGTAACTAAATCTTTGACCCAATCAAACTCGTCCCAGGCATCAAGCCAGTTTCCGGGGACGGCCTGTGTGACGGTTGTATGCGTCAACTTGTGTTCAGGATCTGAGAGATAGAGTAAGAACTGAAGCTGGCGGGGTTGTGATGGTTCGGATGTTGGAGACAACCCAGTTGAACCATGATTACTGTAGTAGGGTTGCACGCGTAGATAGACGTGAGAGTAAGTCGTCGGAGTGCTGTCAGACGGTTTAGGGGTTGCAAGCTTCGCTTTGTTTTTGATCAGCTCCTCAATATCAGCCTTGGTGAATCAACTTAGTCCATGGACGGGGAAACCAGCATGTTCATTCGCACCTGAGCGAGCTTGTGAGCAGCTCCGTAACCTTCAACCGCATTGAAGTTTCTTTGAGTTCCATCTGTCTTTGGCCGCGACTCGTCACCTCTGTTCACAATAAGGTCGCCTCCTTCTACCTGTTCCATGACCTAGAAACCAAGTCGGTGACCGAAAGTCTCTAAAGATAAGGAAGCCTACCCGTGATAAAGCGTGATAAACGAGAGATTCCACGCCTTCGTAACCTTGCATTTCGTGGCTTAACCATATCTGAATGACCTCGTGTTCTGATATGGGTGGTGCAACAACATTCAGAATGTCAGTAAGGGTAGATAAGCCAACGCGCTTGAAATCTTGGCCTAAATTGTTTAGAGTCGACGAAAAGCTCATTAAGATCGGCTGTAAACGTACCGAGTTTGTCGAGCTGGGCTGCTTTCGCATATTCGATAACACCTTCACGCCACTTTCGCGCATGTTCGTTACTAGGAAGAGCCTTGACTTGTTCATCAACAACTGTCTTGGCTTGCTGTATAGCGGCAGATGCGGTGGACCAAACGGAGCCCCATCCCCAAGAATTTCCTATGGAAGCAGGTAAAGAGTCTGCTTGGGCCTTCTCGTTGGCCGAGGAAGTCCTCGATGCTGGTAACGATGAAGTTGGAGGCGATACTGATCCCCCGCCGAGTTTGACTCTCTCAGTACTCTTGCGCAGCGCGGGTGTCCCAGAACGTGAAACAGGCCGTTCAGGGTGGACAGAAGCGGGACGAGTGGGCTCTGCGCTCTTCTGGGTGATCTCATCAAGGAAAGCCAGGACTTCAGCCTCGCCTTCATTACCCGTCGGTTGACCCGCACTGCTGGATTTGTTAGTCGTGTTAGAAGGATTAGTTTCTGGGGGCGGTGTAAACGAGTCAAGATCGTCAAGAAACTGTAGAGCCTCTTGCTGCCTGGACTTTGTCTTGGAGGAGGTCATGGTAGAAGTTCAAATCACGACTTGATCGAGTCCCCATCAGAGCACGAGCAATCTTTCTTCGATATACTTAACTATAGGTTGTCCTCTTGTACTTAATCTCGGTCCATTCCAAGTTTTCCCCACCCTGTTGAAAGCGATTCAGAAAAGCAATATCTCTTGCATTTCTTGTATTTCCCTCCTAAAATGAAGAGATAGAAACGCCCAGACACTACACGAAGCACCAGACATGTAGCTACATAGTAAGTTGACTCTTCCCACCACTGCTACTCTATACAAGTGGGTGTTCGGTGGCGCCGTACTCATTCCATCAGATGATCAGGCCGGGAGTAAAAAGACGCGCATGTGATTGCCCGCATCCAACTTGACGCTGCAAATAAGAACTGGTCCGCTGTGGTGCGCTTGTGTTTCTCGACCCACTTCCACTCCATGGACACTCTACAGGAGATTATTACAAACCCTGCATACCACGATTACCTGGCGATTCTTAAAGGCGCTCGCAATGGCTTTGTCTACGGTGTCAAGGTCCGGTTTCCTCATGCTGTAGTCATGTCTATACTGTTTGGTCGTGGAGAGTGAGTGAACGACAGATTTGAGTTATCTTTCACGTTTCTGACCCTGGCTAGTTGGCAGACGCGTATCTGGAATATCTACCGTGCAACGAGACAGCACGCTTTCAATCTTGCCAAATTCGTTACTCTCTACAAGACTTTACTGTTGATCCAGCGCAAGGTAAACAGTGGGAAAGAACGGAGTAGCGACTCTTTCATCGCTGGCCTGCTCGGTGGATATGTTGTGTTTGGAGATAGGAATGCTGTCAATGAACAGGTATGATTGAGTGCTTGTATGAAAATTTATGTAAAGCTCATTTGGTCAGATTGTACTTTATGTTGTGTCTCGCGTCGTCTCGTCTTTTCTACCACGAGCCGGACGATCTGCTTCTTCAAGTTCGCCTGCTGGTTCTACCAAGCCCCTCCCACCTGATTCTCGCTACTTCACTGTTTTTGCTGCCCTTTCCTGGGGAGCAGTGATGTGGCTCTTCCGACACCGCGGCGAAACTATACAACCTGGGATGTTCAACTCCATGACATACCTATATCGTGACTCAGAGACCTGGAGTAATCTCAAAACCCTGCTCTGGCATAATACATGATACATTAGAACCTACATACCAATGTGCGGCAATTTTCCTGTCCACCCGAGAGCAATCATGTTATAACCTTCGTAGGCAATGAATTCATATAGCAGGTAGCTGGTCTATCCTTTTAATGATCTTTCGGCTTTTGTACTGGGTTTTAGATGTAATACATGGTGTGTTCTTTAGAGCATATTCAACAACATTGACGGGACATAACTTACCGCAAGCATCTGTACTGCTGCTGAGCAAGCTTTCTGACACGTTTTACAACCCTGGGGCAACATCTCTGCCACCCCTTGCATTTCACCTGATACGTCTGTTGCTACACAAAACTTGAAATGATATCTACAAGTGTGAACATGGAGACGCACTTGTTTCGACTACAGCCGCCAGACCAACACGGTTTGCCTCCCAAGAAGCAACAGTCTCACTTCGGTGTGAGGAACACGCCCCGTAACCTTGTGTGAGGTAGTTGACTTCCAACGTTCATCTAGGTCAACATGCTCACCGTGAGGGAAGATATCCTCGCTTAAAACAAGGTCGCGCAATGCTTTCACCCGCAGTGCTTGTAGACGCACAATCTTATGATATGCAGATACTGTCGGAATGACTGCCACCTCATCTGCGGTATACGCTGCCAATGGAAGCAAGTACTGGCTCGCTGCAGATGCAACATAATCCAATCCATTGACGGTAGCAAACCCGTAAACAGGAAGAGGAAATTTAGGCGCGTGAGCAAGCAAATGCTTGTTCAACGTCTCAGTGACGGAGTCGGAAATGG
>JAGGAS010018877.1:0-18756 GCA_017657355.1 Termitomyces sp. K1Ac | reverse complement strand
GAGCATACCCTATTAGATCATTGAGCTCACTCATGTATTAGACCCTACATAGAGAGAAGTCAGGCTGGTATTCTAGTAAAAGAGTATAAGTAATTGTATTAGAATAATTATATCCTATTAGATATTATTTGTACATGAGATTTGGCTAGTGTTGTACTGAGAGCACATCAGTATGGATCATCCCTTTTCATCATATTTATATATGAGTAATCATATTCTATCAGGTATCATTGATAGATATCAAGCTTATGGTGATCAAGCTTAAAATAATGCACATACTTCAAATCATCTTACCTTTTGTATTTTGTCTTACCTTTATAGCTGATTTCATATTTGTGTTAATATACTCATCACTTCTATGGCTGGAATGTCGGAGGAACTTATTATTTGTAGAGAAGGTATAAACCTTGTCATTTACAGAATGTAAGTTTTGCCTTTCATTGGAGATTTGTGGTGCAGTGCCACAAGAAATGATCCATCAAGGAAATTGGGTAGGCAGATCTGTTGATAGAATGTCAACAGCTCCATCAGCAGAAAGGCAATGTGTCTGCCAATGAATCAATGGGTCCATCAAGAGAATGTCAACAGATCCATCAGCAGAATATCAACAGATCTGTCAGCAGAATGTCAACAAGTCTGCCAATGAATGGGCAGATCCATCAATGGAATGTCAACAGGTCCACCAATAAATGAGTGGGTCCATCAAGGAAATTGAGTAGGTGGATCCATTGATAGAATGTCAATAGATCCATCAGCAGAATGTCAATGAGTCTGCCAATGAATTGATGGATCCATCAACAGAATGTCAACAGGTCTGCTAATGAATGGGCAGATTTGTTAGTTAACAGAATGTCAATGGATCTGTCAACAGAATGTCAACAGGTCCGCTAATGAATGGGCAGATCTGTCAACAGAATGTCAATGGGTCCACTAATGAATGGGTGGATCCATTAACAGAATGTCAATAGGTCTGTCAATGAATCAATGGATCCATTAACAGAATGTCAATGAGTGCACTAATGAATGGGTGGATCTGTCAACACAATGTCAATGGATCTGTCAGCAGAATGTCAACAGGTCTGCCAATCAATGTGAGCAGATCTGGCAGCATGTGTCATGGAGTGGTCCACTGCTTACATGCAAGACAGTACATTGTACAGCCTCCACAGTGTCATGCCAGACAATACACTGTAAGCATTCCACTGTGCTCTAGCAGCTTCTGCTGGCATTGTTTGCTACAGCACATTTCACACTCCCCTATAATATAAGACATGGGCCCATGTTGTGCCCTGCCCTGTCCTTTGCATGCAAGAGCCTCATGCATACTGCCAGGGTCACTGCAATCATTGTCATTCCACATTGAGGCACCAGCATTATAGTAATAATAGTAATGATTGCTGGCACCATCTTGTGGCAGAAACATGCCAATTACAGGTCTCCATCCACCAGGGGGTCCTCTATAGGGAGGGCTGCCCAGTGCTCTACTGCCAACAGGCAGGCCACCAGGTAAACAGTTGGGAGGACCAGGGAGACCAGGGAGGTTGCCAGGTGGTGCAAAGGGTGGTTTAGGAGGTAGACCATCACCTGGGTTACTGGCATTGCCTGTGCTAAAGGAGAGGAAACCATAAGCCATGCTGTAACCAGAAGGGAGTGGCAACCCTTAGCCTTGCTGAGCAGTGCCAAGCCTAAAACCATTCATTGGATCAAATCTATAGTTTCAGGGGACCCAGGCCAAAGCTGGATATTGTGGGTAAGGAGGGGAAGCACTGTCAGCTGGACCATGGGGTGGTCATGGTGGCTTGAGTACAGAGTTTATCAGAAGTGAGGGAGGAGGGGAATCCCTTCTGGGTGGTTTGGCAAAGTGAGCATGGTTTTGGGGTGGGAGCAGCAGTGGTGGAGGGTCTTGGAGATTCAAGTGCAAGGGTCTTTCACATGGAAAGTCCATGTAGGGAGGTTGATCTCATTTGAACTTGGAACGTACTTGCTCTGAAGCTGCACCAACATCAGGTTTGTTGACATAGCTAAGAGTATGTTTGGAGCAGGCATCTTCCTTGATGGGCACAGGGGGTGCCTGTAAGGCAGAGTATTGAGGAGGAGGAATAGATATGGGGAGTGTGTCTGTTGGTTGATTCCAAGTTTGGAATGGGCAAGCAGTCAGCACTGAATTTGATTGAGGCCACACTGAAAGACCTACTTTACATGCCACAGCTTGCTCAAAGAGTCCAACAGTGGGGTTGAGTCCTCAAAGTAGAGTTAAAGCCACCTCCAAGTTGTTCTGATACCATGTGTCTATGTTGATGGTAGGTGCATTAGAGCAGTAGTGTGAGGACTGGGCTGAGCAGCAGGTTTTTCCTTCCAAACATGGAAGGAGTACATAGCATTGACCAGATCACTAAACTCACCTGACAAAGGAGAAACATGGATCTCAGCAGCCAAATTGCACAACTCATCACACAGTAAAGTGTCATCATGCAAAAAGGTCAAGCATATGTGGTGCAAGGTCTCCTTGCTTACAGAACTCAGAAGATGTCAGAATGTGGTCAGCCTAAACTTCTGTGGTGGCTACTGATGCAGGGTGCCTCAGGCTCTTAGAGAACTCCTGGGTCCTTAGGAAGAATGCCTTCCATGAGAGAGAGCTCCTTCAGAATTGTGTCATGTTGCTAAGAATATTCTGCCAATTGTTCCGCTTGCCAAAGCAAGGGATCACCATCATCCTGAGATGGGTTTCCTTATACTAATGGGGTTGGAGGGGTGTGACCAGCTGGTGTTGCCACTGGAACCTGAGGGCAAAGCTGTTGAGCAACAGCAGTAGTGGGGGGCTGAAAGCTGTCTAATCCACTCAAATGCACTGGACCTGCCATGAGTAGAGCAGTGCTAGCAGGTGTCAGAGTGGTCCCCATTTAGTGAGCCCTCAGGCAATACTCCAGTATAGGCTCAGAGATCCAAGACTTGTACAAGAGGAGGAGCCAAGGAATGCCAGTCAATACTAGGACCTCAACTAATTAAAGGTCCTAATAATACTCAATCTGGTCCATTGGCCAGTAGCGAGTGGGAGGATATAGTGTGATGGGTACAACAGGCTGCTGCTGGTTTGGAGGAGTGACAGGATTGTTGGCTGGGTTTAAGAAAATGTGGCAGCTATACTGATTGACCAGGTAGGTCATTGTTGGCTAGTATGTTTGTGTATAAGTTGCCATTTGAGCTTTCTGATGAGTGGGAAGAGTCTTGATATTATGTCAGGTCCTGTTGACCTGGGGGCTTACACCTAGAGTGATAGCCCATTAGTCAGAGAGATCTGTGAACTGGCACATGGACTTATGGGGTGTTAGAGTGGTCTGTATTGCTGGGAGCACAAGATGCACCAAGAAGTCAGGGTTGAAGGTTGGCAATGCTAAGTCAAAGTGAAAAGACTTTGAAAGATGAAATTAGGCAGCAACAGCAACAGCACCAAGAAACAGATAAATTGTGATGGTAAAGGCAAAATAGAACAAGTAAAACATTAGAGGAGCAAACTGGGATAACTGGGGTTAATATCAAGACTAGAGACTGACTACAAAGATTTGGAGGTTTAAGTACTATGGCAGAAGGGGGCATCAGAATGACGTTGGCAATTGTCAATAGAGAGGACAAAACATGCAGCACAGAACTGTATGGTTGGTTCATAGGTAGACAGATGTAGGTGACCTGTGGCAAGCCATGATGGCATGTCTCAGTGATGTTGCCAAAAGCAGATGGTTGGTGATGTGTCTGATACATCAGGGCTCATTGGTGATAGCAGGAGAGGTGTGCAAGGTGGAAGTTGCAGAGAGCAATGAAGCAAAGATGATAGGTTGTAACAATTTGGTGTAGATGGAATGACTAATGTTGTTCCAGCATCAATGTACTCAGCTGATCAGGTGGACCAGGAAATGAGGAATGCAGAGCTGAAGATTTTAAAAAAATAAATACATATAACTCATGGGCCATTGAGCACAATGGAGGCATTTGCACTATAAAAATGACCTCAATTATCACAGGGAGACTATTTAGTCTCCCACATTATCATCACTCTAAGTGTGCTGCCAGTGGCATGTATACCAGGCATTAAGATACTTACTTTTGAGACTATAATGTCTCAAAGGGAGAGGCTCATAAAGAGTGCAGAATACTACTATATATATTGTCACACTCACAACATAGACTTACTCAATTCAGTAATGCCTATCAGCATTGCCTTCTATAATATTTTAGTATTACATAATACAGCTTGTTCCTACCTTATGCTATGTAGCAATCAGAGACCTGTCTGACCTCCATGGTGTGAGCCGTAAGTCATGAGCTCCCAACCAGTAACACAATGCATTACAACTACCCTGAGGAACTGGAGACAATGCATCATGACAATTCTAATGACAATCATCAGATTGTCTTCCCAACTCCAGCAGCTACTGTAGCTGCTAAAGGTGATGAGGAGTGTGGTTCAGACAACAGCAGTGACAATACTCCCTCTGAATATTAATATCAAGAAATTGAGCAGGACAATGACACAGCAACACATAATCTCAAGCAGGCTCACAACAATAAAGTGGACCTCCCTCAACTCACAGAAGACATTAACCCCACCCATGATCTGCCTCGTACATACTGTGACATGACCTTGCCATTCACACATGTCATGCATATCTCTGTGAGGAAAACTATAGAACACAACATTACACTTGGACATTATCCCCATATGAATACCATGTACCCACTGGTGTAGAGTGTATACATTACTCTAACCCCCCACCCCCCCTCCTAGCCCTGTAGTTGTGGCTTGCCAGCAGTATAAACTCAATTCATCATCATCATCAATCATTTCTGCACCAAATTGCACAATCCTGGGCTCATTTTTCAGCTCTCAAATAGTGCTACCAATGGTGTGGCTGTTGGCAGCTGGACTTTCAAACACTAGATCCAGTGGCAAATCTGCATGTGGTAAGGGATCTGATGAGAAGACCCAGGTGTAACCCTCATAGTTATTGGAGACTTTTCATTTGATTGAAAGAGTTATGAAGTTTTGTGATAGTCCAAGTTACAATTTCCTAATATTAATTCAAAGGATTCCCATATTTTCCCCCTTCTCAAACTCAGCAGGATAGAGCTTTTTGGTAACAGCAGGAAACAAGCTAAGTCTTGCAAATCCACTACGGATAAGTGGGTCCTCAATTGCCATGAGTCTCTGAATGCTGGAATTTGGCGCTGCATGGATCTTTGCCATTTCTGGGTTGTCAAATTGAGGGAGTGGGTAGACAGGCTTCTCAAGTCTGGTAGACAGGACATAAGGGATTGTGTACCTGCATGGACCACAGATAAGTATTGCTTGGATAGGAGAGAGCTGGATGATGTAGTGTACCTGTCCTTGTCAATCTTAAAGGTGTTCACCCGGTGCAACGTTGCAACGAGACGGCCACCAGTGAGTCTCATGAGTTGCACACCTGGAAAGCAATATTGTAAGAATTATACAGTATGTTGGCCCGGATATTCTATACCAATGTTGCAAACCACACCGCCTTCGACGTAAGGAATATCCACCCACTTTCCTTGATGGTTCTGCGCTTGCAGGCCCTGCCTGGACTGGATCAAGCACGTCACAAACGTTGACGGATCACGATGCTCATGCATGCCCTGTATAAATCCATTCTTCGCCTCTTGCAATAATTCTTGAGTGACAGGGAAGTAGTGCCACAATGCGGAGTTGAATTCAACCTTCTCAGGAAAGTAATCGTCTAGGACAGCGTTGGGTATACCGAGGAGCTCGCAGATGTGCTTGTTTATCATGAGATTAAGGGCGTGGTAGCGCTCGAAGAGGGCCTCCATCTTGGCGCGGAAGGTAGGAAGATCGCTTTCAGTGGGCCATTGATTAGGTCCTGAAGGAGATCAGAGAACACAATAAGAAGGCATAGAGGGAGAGATTTACCTTCATGAAGCTTTAGCCAAAATGGAACCTCGATTTCTCCTTTTGGCTTGGGAGCGGGTAAATCAGCTCCGAAGCGGTATGCTTCGGCGTACGCCTAAATGAAAGAATTTCAGTCTTCGTGGTGAACTGTGAGGAAAGACTTCGACACCTTATGTCCTCCCACAATATCGTCCGCCCTGAAGTACCCTCTGAGCGAATAAGACTTTTGGGTACCTAGAGACTGCTTCCACTCGAGGGGCTTAGAGAACAAGGCCTCAGCGAGTGTGAATAGTTCCTTCTGGAAAGAATCCTCAAATCCAGGAACATTGACAAATACGGCAAACCCAACATCTTCCAACGCAAAGCCGAGTTGGTGGAAGTATTCTTCACGATTTGTGTTGGCAAGTGAAAAGTCAACAATAGGTACCGTGTCGAAGTCCAGTTTGGGACGGAGAAGAGACGACTGCACAGGAAGGTCAACGTACTTGGCATACATTTTCTCGGCTCTTGCCAGTGCGCTCTTGAGCTTTCCTGCAAAAGATGCAACGTGCTTTTCGCTGATCATGGTATAGTGTTCACCATCTACGTCAATCATCTCGAAACCATCTTTGGCAAATCTCTTCCACTTGGACAACCTCTCTTGTTTGAACTCCTCCCTTGTACCCATGGATGGCAAAGGGATCGCGCAGAAGATGCTGAGGAGTGCACCAGGGACAAAACCACGAGGCTCGTACTCGCGACCCAAATAGCTAATTGTATAGGCTATGGAGACCCAACGCTTGAAATCTTCAAGCTTCACTTGGAGGGCTGAGAGGCGCTCCTGGTTGCATTGATCAAAGGTCCATTGGATAACGTTCTCGCAAAATGGCGGCTCCGCATCTGATTGTGTAAGATCAGGGAATCGCTTGTAAAGCATGGCTTTCAGTGGTTCTAGGCCTTCAGATGGGATCAAAGCAAGGAACATGCAAAGGTTGACCATGACCTCGACCCAGACCAACTCCTTCATCCTGAATTGAATATGGGGTGGCAAGTTGAAAACGCCAACCCATGCTACATTTTTTCCTTTCCCTGTAAGCTTTTTCCCAATCTCAAAGGCTACTGCACCACCAAAACTGTAGCCACCCACATAGTACGGGCCGCTGGGATAGGATTTCTCTATGGCTGATGTATAACAATCTACCATCTCAGAGAAAGTGGTGAAAGATGTCTGGTCGGCTTCGAATCCACGCGCACGAAGTGCATATACTGGCCGATCATCACCTAACTCACGGGCAAGATTGATAAACACAAGGACTTCGCCGACACCGGGATGAACTAGGAAGATAGGAGGTTTGGATCCAGCTGTGGTTAAGCAGACCACAGGATCATACTCAGTAAGTGGTGTGGTCAAGGCCTGGGATACGAGACGAGTCAAGTAGTCTGAAAGATCGCCAAGTCCAGGTCTCTGAAGTAACTCGATGGTGGCGAGATCCTCAATGGACAAACGCTCTTGCAGGAGCTGCTTAAGCTGGATCAGATGCATCGACGACGCCCCAATATCAAAGAGATTCTGAGATCGTTTCAGGGTCGAGATATCGACACCGAATACTTGAGCCACACTATGGAAGAGAGTTCGGTCCACAGGGCTCTGCGGTCCATCAGATGTATCATCTGCGTTATCAGAGAGGTCCAAGTATTGTTGGATGGTCTCATAGTCCCCTTTCAAGTAACCAGAGACAAGGGCAGAACGAGAAATTTTGCCGAGAGCCGTTTTGACAAATGACTTTCGACTGAGGGGGAGAATGACAAAGGGAGCTTGCGAGCAGAAGACGAAGCATGCATTTTTGATCGCACGATTGGTAGACACAATTGCACGAAGGTCGTCTCGGGTCATAGGGTTCTCGATTACGACATTGTGCTGGTAGAAGACCCCATAGGTTTCTGTGTTAGCGTTCGGCAGGCGCATGGGGCAGACGTAGATGTATGACTTCATCGGACCATCAATCATGAGTTCCTCCAAGTAATTTTCGATATCAATGCTAGGATGCTTAACGCCATTGATGTTGATGCAGTCCTTGTCTCTGCCCATGAGATGAATGTTATTGTCTCGATCAAGGAGTGCAGTGTCCCCTGTGCTGAACCAGCCGTCGCTAAAAGATTCTTCTGTTGCCTTCGAGTTGTTGTAATATTCTCGGAAGACGGTGGGTCCCGAAATTTGTAGCTGGCCCTCCTGTAGGTGCTGACAAACGTCGCCGGTTGCTGAATTGATGATACGAATCCTTGTTCCATCACAGGGCTTTCCAAGGGAAAGGTATTTGAAACCATTGAAATCTTCGATGTCGCGAGGAATAGCACGCGTGTCATAAATACAACCAGCCTGACGGGTGAAGGGTTACTAGGAAAGAGCTTCGGGGTAAACAATTTACGTACACCAGTCTCGGTCATGCCAAAGCCGGCCCTGAGGACATTCCTCGGGGATCCAAAATGTTCCAAGATTGTGGTAAATTCTATCGCTGTTCCGATAGGCACAGCTTCTCCTCCAGAGATGAAGGCGCGCAGAGAAGAGAGATCAAGAGCATTTTCTGCATACGCGATAGTGGTCACATCTCGGCAGATCTGAGCGAGGAGAAAGTTTGGGCTAAAAGTATACGAAATCTTGAATTTACTACACCAATCCAGAAGATTCGGTGGGTTGCGAATGATAGCAGTAGGGGCAACGTGAAACTGACTGTCATCGCAGTTAATACTCGAATTGAGTGTCAAACATTAAGACGCTCACGTGGCATCCGCGCTCAGAGCCTGGAGGTGAACTTCGGAGACACATGCAACGTGATCGAAGGCGATCCAATTCAAAAATCGAGATGACGATGTTGTCTCATGATGCTTGATTTTCCCTTGAATGCTAGAAAGGAGGTTTGAATGACGTAAACCGACAGCTTTTGAATTTCCTGTCGAGCCAGATGTAAGCATGAAGCAGACAACATCATCAGCTTCGATGTGCTTCCGAGGAAAGACCTCCAAATTTGCGGAGTAGTTGATCGTGATAGAATCCAATTTGGATATAGATAAGGATTTAAAGGTTGGGACAAGTTCGACGACAGCCTGGATGATGTCATCGTTTGCTATGAGTGTGGGCCTGTTAAAAAGACTCTGCAGGTGTTCCAAAAACAGGGTTCGACGACTCTGATCAGGATGCAATGGTGGTATTGGGCAAACTGGTATTCCAACTGAATACATGTCAAGTATATATAATCGACAACGTGGACTCCAGAGCTTGGGCTCACCTAGGCAACAGGCCCAGAATGTGCGGATATGACTCTCGTGGTCCGGGAAACTTGTAATGACTATGTCAGTTCCATCGGTCTTGAGCCCGGTTGAGGCGAGTCGCTGTGCATATTTCTGGGATTCTGAGTAAAGTTGAGCATATGTCAGTGACAGGCAAACGGTTCCCTCGGCGTCGAGAAAACCTAGTTCTGCTGTCGAAGCCTGACTGCGAGTGAGGAGAAGTTCCGGAAGAGTGGAGAAGATCTCCGAAGCCATCGAATTGGGGGATATGAGTGCTTCGACGCAAGAGTCATTTTATCTTGGGATATCAAAAACTAGACATCGTGAGATCCAGGTTACTACGATCAAACGGAAGCTTTGAAGGTTTATAGTCGACGGTTCGGCTGGCAGCCGATCAGCAAATGATGGCTGCACAAATAGAATGTTGCTGGAAGCAGCATTATGTAGCGGATATTTATTTGGATAGGGAGTAACCCAAGACAGGCAGTAGGTCTTCAAGGCAAATAAATGATACCATATGTGTTGAACTTGCTTGATGTGATGAGATTTTTTTCCGAGGGCTCAGATTGGGCAAATATAATTTTTGCTAAGGCTACTGAGATGAGTTTCAGACCTAGGTGGTGGCGGTGGTGTTAGTGAATGTGTAATGAACCTGCCAGAGATATGTAGTACTGGCTGGTAGTACGGTACCCATGTGCTAGTGGCCACCTTCAGCCGTCGGGTCTACTAATGCCCGCATGGCACCCCAGAATGGCGTTGAGAATTCTGAACTTGAAGATTCACTCAGACGTCGATTCCTAGTTGTGTGGGATGATAATAAATCCTTGATAAATCCCAGATCAAAAGGAACACAGCACGCGATGGAAATGATGTAAGGACGGTCGACCTCTGGCAGGAAATAGGTATTACTTGATTAAGTATTAGACCATAATCGCGATTTTTTCTCAAGCTTTTTGCGCTCCGCCCTGCAGGGACCGGGTGAAATGGTTTTTAGACCTAGGTGGTGTCAGTGAATAGTGAGGCAGAGACAGAACGGTGGTAACAGCCAGTAAGTAGTGACCATGTGCTACCATGAGGCCATTCAGCCGTCGGGTTATTGATGTCCACATGGCAACGTCAATTCCCAGTCGTGTGGGATGATAAATATAAGTATTATCGCCGTCCGAGATGATAAGTACCAGATGATAATTGGACAGCAAGCAACACAGCATGTGATGGACTCACAGCACTGCTGGTCCCAGAACCTGTCTCCGGCGTCCGCTGGAAAAAGAATCTTCTTGTAGTTTATGGCAGTACTACCTCATGTCAGACTTTTTTTTTCGTCGGGCACTAGCAATAGCTTCAACGTTACGGGGTTGGTGATCTCCTTGTCCACACTCGCCACCTGAACTTGTTGATCACCAGGCAAACCCCAGGCATCGCTAAAAAAGTTTAAGTACTATGACTCCCAAATGACTCCCCTGTAGTTCGGAGTCCCCCCTGAGTCGGACAAAAAAAAAGGTTCTGCGAGAACCAGACACATTGAGCGGTCCAAACTTGGTACACAAATCAATGTAGACTACTCAACATGCTTACACTATATTTTGGGCTGTGGGACAGTCTTGTTGTTGAGTAGTTCTGTGAAGAGTAGGTTAGTCTGATGTCACACTTTATCACAAAGTGTGACCAATCCTCAGCCAAAATCCGTGACGTCCGACTAAGAGGGACTCTGAACTCAGGTAAGTCATAGTATAGGTCACTAAAGGCCCTATTCGGGACCCAGTTGGGCTTATGGTTAAGGACAGGTGAAAGACAAACAGCCGGTTTAGCGTTAGTTTAAGATGGTCACTCTAGCCCAGTGACCAAGTCTTGTGTACTGGAGTCACACCAATGGTCACTGATCATCACTGATTCTGATCTTATCGACTGTGCCGCACTTGAGACTGTGCCGCACTTATTGCCCCATGACTCGCACTGTAGCGGGTGCCACTTCTATAACCAGCCACTCAAACCACAGATCAAGGAAGACAAACCACCAAAAGGCCTCTGCTTTGTTTGCTGTAATCGGGGGTGCTGCTGCTGCAATCTTGATTAGATCATTACAGGGCAATCAGCGTTACATGGTGTGACAACAGTATCTACACCCAACGTTAGCCTAACCTGATCCCGAACAGTTTGTTTACATCGGACTATCGGTTACAGTACATTAATCCATCCCTAATCCGTCCTAACCATAAGCCCAACCGGGTCCCGAATAGGGCCTAAAGGTTTAGACTCTTCAGTCATGACGTGACATCACTCCTGTCCATCCATCATACAATTGGCGTTTCACAATTTTCCCGGCTCCTTTAGGTAAGTACTCTTTGGACCATTCGCACAACCATTATGTAGTGTGTATGTACTTGTGTCTTCATTGTCATACCTTCCATTTGATCCCATCATCGTTCTGATTCGTCCTTATAGTCCACTCAATGGTCAATGACCAGTTACCACAGCTTACTAAGAACCTTGACGTCCCCACTGGCATGGCCGCTCCTAAAGACACTTATGCACTCTTGCAATACAATATGATTCATGGCGCGTAACTTGTCCTTTCCTTGAGTTTCCGCAGGCTGATTACTCGTACAGCGCACGACACGTTTAAGCTTGGATACGATACCATCTTGTCACATCTCGACTCACCACCCAAGAATGATTTGAAGAACTTTCTTGGATATTGTGAGGCTTGGGCTTTGTCTATCGAGTCACATCATACCAGCGAGGCAAGCCCCAAGCGATTTCACTGAATCCCACTTCATATCTTGCCAGGAAGAAGTTGTCTTTCCATTCCTCGACCAGAAGATGGACTTTTCTGGAGAAAAAGCACAACATGAATCGATCCATGCGAATCTCAACAAAATTCTCAGTTTAATTGTTGAAGTTAAAACTGATCCAACGAAGTTTGATGCAATTGCTCTCAAGAACATTATGACTGAGTTTAAGCAGCCCTTAGTAGGTCATAACCATCATCTCCCATTCAGTTCGATTCACCGTCTCTCAGTATACGCATCTGGATGAGGAAGTTGAGCACATCTCAGCTTCCAATTTGAGGGCTGCCCAATTTGAAGAGAGTGGTGTGAAAGCCATGGTTGAAAAACTAGAGGCCTATGCAAAGTCACATGGAGACCCATTCCTCTTGGTTCCTTTTATGCGAAGGTCAGCCACTCCATCATCTACCAATCATTTATACTAACATGAGTTCCATAGTCACACTCCCGCAGCGATCAAGGACACATGGCCCCCCATGCCTTGGATTCTTCGTAAATTGGTCGTTCCATACGTCCTTGCTAGGAAGCACTCTGGGTGCGTTATATCGATTATAGTAGTTGACTTACTATTGCTGACGAGTACCGAATAGATATTGGAAGTACTCTCCCTACTCTATGTCCTGATACAAGGTTTTTGGAGCACTATTCCATCCATTTCACATCTGGAACTTTCTTGAAAATTGTATCTGTGCCACAATGACATCGTCTTTTTTTTCGAGCCTTGAATAGGGTTTTTCATTTTCATTCCGACATTGGTTGGTCGGTAATCGATGCTTGATATTATGGATGGCTTTTCTCATTTGGTACAGCAAGTTAGTGCACGTTAGTATAGCACGATCTGAGATCAGCTAAGATCATGAGTGTGCAATTGTATTACATATACCCCCATGAAAGATGGCTTCTTCCAGATCAGTGACCCACCTCCCTGGAGTTCGGCATACCCGCACGTGCAAAACTTTGTTCTTGATTTCGAACCTGTTGTGAATCTGTTGAATTTGTTAAGGGCTTGAGAAGCAGCCCTGACACGAGTTATATATATAACTTATGAAACCACAATTTGATGGAACACAATTGGGAAGTATGATATTATCATCAGAAAAATCATGACGGCTGATGATCAAGTTGTGTTGGGGTTTCAGGGTTATGATCATGATCATTCGAAAACCTTGATCTTCATGCAATTTTCACAACCAACATCAGTAAGAGGGGCCCAAATGGGAAAGAAACGTGCCTCGTGAGTGGCTTAAACTCTAGTACATCGTAAATGCATCTTTCAACACTTCTTTCCCTACAGAAACTTTTGATGATGCTCGACGGCCAATCGCCAGTCTCTATTGCACAACAAATTCTGCAACTTACGCAGGCGCACTTCCACGAGCCTTCTCCTAAGATCGACCCTTTAGGTCTGTATAATGCCAGGAATAGTCTTCAAGATCTCTGCACAAAACTTCTACAAACTGTTTTAGGAGGACTTGAATACACCACTCTACTGGCAGGTAGCAATCTCGACGCTCGTTGTGCTTTGATAAATGAAGCTGATCTTGAACAAAAGAGTCATGCCACGAGAGTTCTGCTTTAGGTTTCATAAGTAGACTGGGTGTCGCGGATGTTATCGGGGACAAGACCTTGAATTTGGACCAACTTAGCGAGGCTACAGGATCTGATGCACATTTCTTGAGTGAGCTCTACGAAATATATCAATATAGCCTTAATAATTCAAGTTCATTCCAGGTATTGCGCTGAACGTCCTTTTGAAACACAATTACTTCGAGGAAGTCAAAGGTCCGATTGGAGCTCGAGTATACAAGAACAACGGACTTTCAAATATTCTAAGAGAAGATCATCCCGAAAGTATCAAGGACGCCGTGGGATTTATGTGCGGCTTTCTTGACGTCAATACAATATATTCGGCCTGATATCTTGACAATAGTTGCGATGAGGGGTTTCAAGCGACTTCCTACCTACTAGAAGCTTCTCAGCCTCCTTTGGACGGGGCGAAAAAACGTTCTGCTGCAAACCTTGCTTTCGGCTTCAATAGTACAATCTTCGAGTGGATGGCAGACCAGGAGTGGCGCGGGCGCCGGATGGGGAGGGCCATGGAACAACTTCATCGCATGGGCAATGAACATGTTGTAGTCGGTTTGTTTCAATCCTGCGCCTATGCAGTCACGGGAGCTAGACTAAGTTCTTGAACAGATTATCCGTGGAACCAATTACTTTCCCCAATTGTCGATGTTGGTGGTGGTATCGGGTCACTAGAGTTAGTTCTTCTCAACCAAACGGAGAATGCAGCTCTCAGTTTCATGATATTTGACATACCGACTACTATCGAGAACGCAAAAGAGGTCGGTCTTCTTTTTGGAGACCTATCGAGCTTTGACTTAAAAAAATATTCTACGAGACCTGGGCTGCGCAGCCAGAATCCGCCTCCTGCCGCCTGAGTTTTATTCCTGGGGACTTTTTGGCTCCCACCCTGGATGAAACGCAAATTCCTTGTGGTCAGCCAACGTACCTTATTCGCCACGTTCTTCACGACTGGACCGACGATCAGGTCATAACAATCCTCACTAATGTTAGGCGGGCGATAATGGCCGCTCCTGGTCCAGCATCTGGTGCTAAGCTCGTTGTGTGTGAAATGTTGCTCCGAAATTCTAGCGCCCGCTTCGTACGCACCACCAGCATGCAGCTCCTTGCGCTCAACAATGGTGTCACTCGGACTGAGCTAGAGTTGGTGAATCTAATTGAGAAGAGTGGTTTCGAAGTGACCAAGATTCAGCATATGAGAGCAGTTGATTCCATCATCGAAGCCAGTCCCAAAATCTGATTTTCTACTCCGACGTTATTTTACGGTCAAGGTTGACGCACTGTAAGTAGTCACAGAATGATCGCAGTTGGGGTAGCATCTGGAATTTGAAATTTGAACAGGTCTTTATTGTTTACAGTCTCCTTACCTGCTGCCAGCGACTGATTCACGACCAATCATTGTTGATGTTCCGCTGATCCAACCAACAATTCTGAAAAAACATTGTAGTATTGCGACCACCTTGAATTGTGAAAAGAAGTCTCATGGGAATAAATAATGCCATAATGGCGATAAGGGCCCAAAAAACGATCGAGCTAAAAATAGCAAGTATGTAACAAGAGCTCTGCGCCCCTGAGATTACCTGATTTAGTTTACTACGAGGTCCGAATCCAGTAATGTCGTGCCAGGTGGACCGCGGATGGGATTAAGTACCAGATTTTCTGTTTTCCGTGTGTGATTGGTCAGCAGCTATTACAATAGTAATCAACACTGAGGACTTCCGACTAACAACTAACAGTGTTTACAAATCCGTAACGTCCCTGGGTTTCCCACACTTACCCACGGTTGATAGGAAGTCAAAAATTTTCATGTCATAGGTATTTATATTTTCTCCCATGTATAGTTTTTATTTCTCATGATTGAGACTTTCTGCAGATACTTTGACATTTTGAGACTCTGCATCCCTGGAAAGCTCTACCTCTTTCGATAGGCAAGGTCTGTGCGCGTCTCTCTCATTGGCATAAACTATACTACTCTGCATCCACCTTTCTCTGTTTGTAGTTGTTCATTTGCAGCCTTGATTCAACAATCAACAGTCGGTGTTAGATGCTTATGCATCTCTTGGCTCATGAAAAAGTCCGGGCTGGCAACGTCTGGTATCATACGCGTACCATTCGGAAGGACCTGGAAGGACACAGGAGCTGCTGGCGCTGACCCTCGCTGACCATCAAAATCACCCGCCTAGAAATCAACAATCGACCATGATCAAAGTCTACGAGACAAGAGAGTGAAATTCAATACCTAAAACATGCATCAGTTGCCGGCATCACGGCAAGACATGCCAGTTGAAGTCGCTATTAGACCACTTGCATCTGTTTCAAACATGGCTATGTATGGCCGCAATCTTTATATAACTAACGTCAATCAATCTTCATTGCCATTCGAACAAATATCACCATATCAGGCTATTGAGTAATAGTTTGAGGATTCGGCTCGAAGGTTGAATGGAAGAAAGAAAGCCCCAAAACAGCCTTTCGGTCCGAACAAATACCAATGAGTAACGTTTGAAGCCTATCAACACTGGAATAACTTGATTGATAGATGCGGAGATTGGTGAGTAAATTCCACCAATTTCAATCGGAGTCGTGACTATATATGTTCAATCGCGTCTGGACAGTGCTCTTTCGTTACCCTCCTTTCCTCTGTTTAGGGATTATATACGACCATGTCTACCACAGTAGCGGCTCTGCCTAACACAGCGACCATTGTTTTGCCCCCTGGGTATACTCTCGAGCAATTTCAAACACTGCAAGGCCAGCTTGGTGAGTTCACCCGATCGTTTATTGGAATGGTATCATAACCGTGATGATTCGATAGTTACGATCGCAATCACTGTGGCGGTCGCTTTTGGTGTCGTGGTCTGGGATTAGTACGTTCAGATATCTCGTCGCGCTCTATCTCTCGCTCAATCACATCAATAAATAGCTTTGCTCAGCTTCCCGATGAAATTGCGTTGTATTCCACAACAGACAAGAAAATTTGGCATGCGCCTGCGACGTGGTTGTAAGGATATAGTTATTTCATTGCATTGAAGTGTACAAGTAATAATCTTTGATTCTTACCAGCTTCGTCATCCTTCGCTATTCTGGAATTCTGGCCACTCTTCCATCTCTTTTCTTCACTTCGATCCAGAGCCAGTTCTGCCAGGTCGCTGTCGTGATGAGTCAAGTTGGAGCAGTATTGGTGGTCGCCTCCGCTGGAGTCATTTTCTGTTATCGTGTGTTCGCGATCTGGAATGGCGTGAAAATAGTTCAAGCTACGGTCACTCTCATGTTTCTTCTTATGCTTGGATGTTGGGTATGTCTACCAGTGCTTGGAATACTTAATCAAGGCTGAGAAACCGAAATCCTAGATTGCCGTCGCCACACAATACTCGGCCATTACTGGGCCTGCGACCCCCTTTGGATCGAATTGTCAGATGCTCCCTATTGTATCTTGGGCACCTATCAGTTTTGGGTCCTCTGTGGCGTTTGATACTACAGTCCTCATCTTCACCCTCGCCAAATTACATGGAAACCTTACAACAACGAAATCCAAGGTGGGAAGGCAGATCTACACGGACAACTTGACCTACTTCCTGCTCACCACAGTGACTAATATCACGGTGCTCTCTATTCAGGCTCTTGGTCCAGCCCATGACATGATCAAGCCCACTGCCGTTCCCTTCTCAACTCTCATGACTGTGACCATGGGATCCCGGGTCTTTCTCAATCTCAGACTCTTTGATCAAAGACAACAAAGCACCATGAATGATTTTCCCTTGCCAAAGAATAGCATCGGGACGACCAGCAGTACCAGCCAGTAATTACCACCAGCTCATTGTAGTATGGATGTTAAAATCTGGCAACAACGGCAGAGCAACGGAGTGTTAAGCCCTTCTGCAATAATTGTACATATATGGGACGCACTTTTATTATCATCCATTCCAGATTGGCTGAGCACAGATGTACATTTATTGATATGTTGTATTTACACTATTATGAGGATGTTAAGACGAGTCATTTTTACCGGAGATTTTATGTGTTTTTCTACACCATTTCATCAGCAAAATTGTAAGTTGGTGGCGGCATGTTCTGATTGTCGCCATCCATCGGATACTGGCAGTATGGATATGTCACCTGCCTGTGATCACAGTATATGGCATGATATATCAAGGACTATAACCTAGAGTAGGGACTAATAAGTATATCATTGCCCTTGTAACTTCACGTGGGCTCCCCATACTTCACATGCATCTACAAAATAGGTGGCTCCATAAATACCCTAGGAGAAGACTTGGGTGATGAAAAGGCGGGTGAACTCAGGCGCTGAGTTGGTGGTATGGCAGGGGATGAAGATGGCCTGCTTGGTGAGGCGGCAGACAATGACGAGGATGGCATTGAAACCGTCAGACTTGGGGAGCTCAACAATGTGGTCCATCGAGATTGAAGACCAAGGCCGCTTCCCAATTGGGAGAGGTTTCAGCAATCCAAAGGGTTGGTGGTGCGGAACCTTAGCTTGCAAACAAGCTTTGCAGGAGCGCATGTACTGAGTGACATCCTTCTTCAAGCCAGGCCAGAAATAGGTCCTCATGACGAGCTGAACGGTCAGTGCCAGGATGTCTGCGTAGTTTGTGATCGTGGTGTTGTTGCAGAACATCAAGTCAGAGGCATCCATGGTTTGGTATATAAATATGACTGTCTTGGAGCAGGAGCTTGCCACTGGAGGAGAGGGTGAAAGTGGAGGAGGAAGGGGTAGAGCCATGAAGGGCAGCAGCCATGTTGTTGGTCAAAGTTTGGGGACTGTTAGCCGTGAAATACGCGTCAGAGGGAGCACTGCAAATCTGTTTGAGCAGTCTCTCCTCATTGAGCAATATGATAGAGTTGAGATGCTCAGGGGGGATGACGACACGTTTGTTGAAGGCATTACGATCAACTTCAAAGGACTTCTTAGGGTATACACCTGATCTCAGAGTCAGCACATCAGGCTTAGCGCCAAGGTAACCAGGGCAGTAATGGATGGTGAAGTCATACTCAGAGAGAGTTTCTGACCACTGTGCCTGGCGCTGACTGAGCTGCTTTGTCGTAGTGAAGTACTGGAGATTGTTGTGATCAGAGTATACCTGAATATGGTGCCGCATGCCCTCCAGGTATGTGTAAGGGCAACCTCTGGAGGCTGTGGCGCAATCACACAACTGGCAGAGGGAGATCCAAAGTCTATTGAGTACT
>JAGGAS010018876.1:0-18862 GCA_017657355.1 Termitomyces sp. K1Ac | reverse complement strand
TCTTTCGTTTCTCGACTGCGCAACCTTGCTTCGTTGTGCTTCCAAGACCCTTGAAGTCTGCAACATTAAGACACTTATTGAGGACAACAGTGGATTCCCTTGCTACATATATGAGAAATATAAGGAACCGGCTGGTGAAGGTTCTATCGTAATGCCCAATCTCAAATCCTTGTCCATCCAATCAGTCCTTAGATTTCGATTCCGCAATCTAGCAGTCCTAAACCTCTCGATCGAGGACGGAGTTGTGGATCCCCAAAAAGATCTGAACCGTATCCCATGGGTCCTTCTGGAAGAATTCTCCATGGATTGTACTTTTGTCGAAGACGGTGCTAATTGGTAAGGAATGAAGCTCGATATGCTAAAATAGACTTTGCCAGTGAATAATCAACTAATATATTTCCCTCTCGGAGTCACGTTTCTATCTATGTACTTCATATCTGTTTACAGTGATACAACCCATATTTATTTGGAAATGACAACAACTTATGTTCAAGAGTGAAGTTGAATGATTGATACCGTGACTTACGTTTGTTTAAGTTGGCCTCTGACACAAAACGTTGATATCGTGGATGAAACAAGAAACGAACACAGTCAGTGCATCCCGATGTTATAACATTATCGTATCGATCCAACATCCATAACCAACGTAGTTTGTAAATAGGGTATATGAGGATACAATAGCTCGAAATCTAGGTATAACCCAACAATGCACCCACTAAATCCTTCCACCCTCTCTTTATCACAACATGTGTATCACCCGCATACTCCTGAATCAACCACTCAAGGTACCTCGCATCACTCGAGCTCAATGGAGCCAGTTCGAACTGTACCAGGTCCTTCGGGCAGAGATAGACCGTGCCCGGAGATGTAGACCCAGATGGGGGGAGGAACGAAGCCAAGACAGCCAGCTGGAACGCCGTGTGTGCATGGAGAGTCTGCAATAGCGCGAGCGTTGTACGAAGCTGTCGGTCCGCCCTTTCCTCCTCGTCCGGATCTCCGCTGTCTCTGCTTCTAGATGTAGAAGACGACCTCTTCGGGCCACCAAACTCGTCCACCCCCGGTCCACCCAGGACCATTGCTCGCCCACCGGACCACGACAACGCACTCGAGCGCCGCATCGCACGCGTCGTTGTGCTTCCGCTCGGCCGACCCTCGATCCCCATCCCGAGATTACGAACATACGACCCCTCGGATGTTGTAGTGTTTTCCGATCCGTTGACGCCGAGGTCATCGTCGCCCTCAAGGCCAATTGCACCTCGCCCGCTTGGATTAGCACTGGGCCGCCATGATCCCAATCCCATCCAGACCCCAGCACATACAACGCAGACGTCTTCGTACACACGCCATATGTCCGCCCATGCGACTCCTAGCCGGTTCGTTATCGTTGGCGTTAGGGGCTCGTTGTCGGTTTCCGGGTTGTGATGTCCGAGCTGTAGAATCCTATCAAGCTCGTTCCACTGCGTTCTCTGATTAGTGAAAATTTCCCAAAAACTACATACAACGAGGAGACTCACGAGCTTGATATCACTCCACGCAAAACGTGTTGATGAAAGACGGTGCATCGGTCTCCGAGGTGGCGGAGAAACAACGGGTTTAGAGATGTAAAACGCGGGCCGAGGGCCAGAGTGTGTCAGATCAAGAAGAAGATCATAACACGAGGGCTTTTCGAGGAAAATTGCATCCGTTGTGCACGCGATCCATCCAGACCCAGATTCGTTTCCGAGGCGGCGCATATCACTGAGCGTGACCATTCCAAGCACGCTGAGTGGCTCCCGTGAACGTCCTGGCGTGGAAGATTGAGCTTCGTAACACATGTCTGCTGCGGCATAACAGAGGATGCAAGCAGCCTCGACGGGGGGTTGAGTGTAGATGAGAATACGCTGCCGTCCCAAGACATGTCGGTAGATTGTAAGAGAGGAAGGGCCGAGGATGCGCAAGAGATGCGAGAGGTGGAGAGTTGGATGAGAGCTAAATTCTGAGGGCTATGTATGGGACGAACTAGTTGTCAGGAGCTGGAAGGGCAAGTTCAGGGTGACTTACATCGCTGAGATCTTGGCTCCAACCGTGCCATACACTCGTATCTACTCTTCGCACCTTTCGCTCCTCAAAGAAGGCACGCGCAGGCTCCCATTGACTCTCTGTTGGCTGTAGTAGTCCTGCTTCTTCACATTGGTTGTAGATGGTCGTGATAAGGTCCTTGAGAGCGGCCGTGTGTCTCCATGGGCGTGGTCTTCGAGAACGGGCAAGAAGGACGCCAAGGGATGAGAGACGGAATCCCCTTTGCCCTTGTTCTTGGGTTTTCCGGCGACGGAATATACACACGCCGTGCTGGCCGTCTTTTGTGAAATATCTATGGATATGAGTGTGTAAAAGATAACGTAGTAGAAAAAGGGTCGACAAACGTACACAACGTCACGGTCAATGAGATGGAGCCCACTCGGGAGGACACTGAACTCGATGTTGTCGAGGTTCAGATCTAGAGTGTTGGTGTGAGGTTGTCGGACATGAGGTTCAAATTATAGGACAGACCGTCGCTTGCCTTGAGAGACCAGTCAACGAGGTTACCCTGGGTTGGATGAAACGAGGCATGAAAGATCGCAACTAGCGATTCCGTTAGCCGAGCGGAAATAAGGTAAGGGTCGAGTCCCACCGAGATCTTGAGGAGTGACCGCCATTTCAACGCCCGCAAGGGAAGTGAGTGTTAAAACAAGAAAACAAGAGATAAACGGTGAGTCTGAACAACGGGCGCGTGTTGACGGTCGTGGATGGGTTCGTGTCCGAGTCCACTGATGGATTGAAGAAGCCTTATAAGTGCCTCGCGACTCCGAAAAGCGGGGCAAATTAATATCCCTTCTGATGGACCCGTGGTAGAAAAGTTCACAGGACAAGCAATTGGCCGATTACGCTGGCAGGTTACTTGACCGACTTTGAGTATGTAGTACAGTATCAGCGTTGTCTGGTGGTGAACAAAATTCCCGAAATTGTCGTCACGCCGCCGTGACAAATCTCTCTTCTCGCCATCATGTCTCAAGGCGGTCAGACGATCAGTCTCAACGATCTCGACGTTGCGCAGCTTGCAGATGTTCGGAAGCAGCTTGAGGACGTGAGTGTATCTGCGCAGCCCATCGGAGCAAGCTCAATTGGGACAACAACACAGGAACTCAACCATCTTACCAACTCGTTTGCCCAGCTTAAGCAAGCGCAAGCCAAATTCAAAGCTTGCATAGACAACGTTCGTGAGGTCAAGCCTGAGAATTCCGGTACGTATTTGCTACGTATTACCTATTTTTTGTATGTTAATCTCATGTAGACAAAACCATCCTTGTTCCATTGACCAACTCTCTATATGTTCCCGGGAAGCTTTCTGACCTCGATCATGTTATTGTCGATATTGGCACTGGATACTATGTTGAGAAGGTATGTTGTAAAACTCCGATTCATAATCCCATATCTTGATCAATCCACCGTAGACGCGCCAACAAGCTCTCAAGCACTATTCAGACAAGGTCGAGTATATTCGTACAAACCTTGAGACGTTGGAGGATACCATATCTAAGAAGCGGGACAATATGGGATACTTGACAAACCTATTACAGCAGAAGATACAAGCGCAGGCACAATCCAAGAGCTGATCTATTGCGAACGAGTCGGATGACCTCGTCTGACAATTGCACTCGTTGCTCACGATTGAGAAAAGTGCGAGACGTCTCTCGTAGAATTATCCCCTACATTTCAGAGGCAAGAAACACCTATGACAACACCAGACTCGGTGCTTGAATGCGATAACTTCTACAGACGTACTCAAGGCTGCATAAACTATGATACGCGTATCGTCAACTCGAATGACGTTTATTTCGAAATCACCTTCGTCCACTTGTCTCATTTAAAATCTCCAATTGCAACGTCAACTTCGTGAGGGCAGGGCAATAGATACGGTCAACAACCGTTAATCCTACTTTAATCTTCGTCATCCTCGTCCTTGGTGTCTGTAGATATACATATCGTAGATGTTGGATCACGCGTACTTACTATGGCATAGGAAACCGTCGCTAGGATCAAAGTCGTGTCCGGATGCCATGATGAATATCCTCGAAATTCAATAGCCCCATGGCCAGATACACCGGTCATTGACGAAGGTCGTGATGCAAGTAAATAATCATGTCAGCTGCTGAATGCTGAACGACGAATGTTTAAATTTGCCAGTTGTTCCAACGTTTCAGGGTCCTGAATTCAAGTCATTTGGACGAGTAGACGCGTCACTTGTGTTCAACGTTTAACTCCGAGCCGATCACAGTTGCTCTGCCCCGTGACCACAAAAAATCTTATCGAGTCAATCACCGTCGTTTCGTTCTCGTTCTGGCTTTCTATCTCTCTCTCAAGCGGCCCCTTCATTCTCTGCGACCGCTCTTTAGTATAACACGAAAAAACATGGCGTCATCCGCCCTCCCCGTTATCCCTGACACCGACCCCTCAACATGTATCTTTGACTCGTTCCGTACGGCCATTGCCAAGAAAGTATCGGAGGCGTTGCCTTTGACAGTAGAGCAGGCGTATTCAGGTGTCGATTATGGAAAGAAAGGAGTGGATTTTACTATTGCGCTGCCGCGATTCAAGCTACCTGGGAAGGTGGACGAGCTTGCGTCCAAGGTCATCAGTAAAGTACATCCTCACTTCATCTGAATTGTAAATTCCCTTCAACATGACTATAGTTTGAAGCAGACCAGTGGGTGTCATCCGTGACGCATGACAAAGCGTTTCTTCACTTTCAGCTTAACTCTGAGTCCCTTGTTCGCCGTGTTCTCGACCAGGTACATGCGCGAACACACCTTACGGAGTCAAAAAAGCCAGAGTACGGCACGAACACGTCTGGAAAGGGGAAAAAAGTTATTATTGAGTATTCCAGCCCTAATATCGCGAAGTCCTTCCATGTTGGACACCTGCGGAGTACCATCATCGGGGCTTTCTTGTCGAATTTGTACGAGTCGTGTGGCTGGGAGGTCATCCGAATGAACTATCTCGGAGACTGGGGAACACAGGTGCACTTGGATTAGAACGCAGTTGAAACAGTCACTGACGTTTTCGCTAGTTCGGCCTCATCGCTACTGGGTTCGAAAAGTACGGCTCACAAGAAGAACTCGAAAAAGACGCGATCAAACACCTGTTTGAAGTGTACGTCAAGGTGAACAAGGATGCCGAAGCCAATCCCAATGTCAAAGTCGAGGCTGCCCAATGGTTCAAGCGCATGGAGGACGGCGACGAGTCCGCACTGAAGAACTGGCGCGTTTGGCGAGAACTTAGCGTCAAGAAGTATGAGGAGCAATACGACCGCCTTAACGTGCACTTTGATGTATATAATGGGGAGAGTATGGTTGGAAAGGAGTGGCAAGATAAGGCCCTGCAGAGGCTGGATGACATGGGGCTGATTAGTGATGCGGATGGTGCGAAGATTGTGGATCTCAAGAAGTGGAAGCTTCAATCGGCTGTCGTCAGGAAGAAAGGTGAGCAGAGTGAGTATGTTTCTTGTGCGGCGGTTGACATTGGCTCGTAGATGGCAGCTCGATTTACTTGACACGAGACATTGGTGGTGCAATTGAGCGATACGAAAAGTACAAATTCGACAAAATGATTTACGTTGTGTCGTCGCAGCAGGATCTGCATCTCGCACAGTTTTTCAAGGTTCTCGAACTCATGGAGTTCCCGTGGGCCAAGACGCTGCAGCATGTCAACTACGGTCTCGTGCAGGGCATGAGTACCCGTAAAGGAACTGTCGTCTTCCTCGAGCAGATTATCAAGGAGGCTGCGGACGTGATGTTCAACCAAATGAAGCAGAATGAGGAGAAGTTTGCAGCTGTCGAGGACCCGGAGACTACAGCCCGTGAAATTGGCATAACGGGCGTCAAAATTCAGGATATGGCTGCTAAACGGTGAGCCAACCCTTTCCATTTTTTCTCTTGTCTCGTATCTTATAATTCTTCGGGCATGTACAGGATCAATAACTACACCTTCGACTGGTCCCGCATGCTCTCCTTCGAAGGCGACACGGGCCCCTACCTGCAATACGCACACGTCCGCCTCGCTTCCATCGGCCGCAAAAATCCACAACTCCTCCCCCTCCCCAGCCCCGAACTCATTAAAACAGAGACCCTCGCGTCCATGCCGCATGCGCGGGACATAGTTTTCCTACTTGGCACGTACCCTGACGTAATCAAGACGGCTTTGAGGACACATGAGGCCAGCGGGATCGTGACGTTTGCATTTAGGCTTAGCCATGCGATTTCGAGTGCGTGGGAGACGGTTATTGTCAAGGGAGAGGAGGATACAGAGAAGGCAAGGGCAAGGCTGTATATGTATGAGTGTGCAAGGGATGTGTTAGGGGCAGCGATGAGGTTGTTGAGTATTCGTCCTTTAGAGAGGATGTAAGGTCCTGGAGGATGTAAGGTCTTGGATAGTAGAAGCCCATCTTGTGAGAGTGCGATCTTGTTGGTTGATATGTTGTGCTTTCAACTCATTTCAATTTCTAGAAGATGTAATTTTGAATGAACATCGTATATTGCTCAAAAGACGGTCAGAAAGTTCCCCTCTAGTCGCGTTTGATGAAATTACCTCGTGTGCTAAGTCCGAATTCTCGCGAATTTGGGTCCATACGATATATCGGAAACGATACTACTGACAGCATTAGCGTTGATTGTTTAACAAACATCTCCTTTTCTTCTAGTCATACGAGTTCGCGACGATGATCGATGACATATAACTCCGCAAAGGCGCCCAAACGGAATGAGCGTGGTAGGGTCCAAGCTGGGGGCCGACTAAATACATAGCACGAAGATTCACGCAACAGGGTGTGTTTGTGATGTTATTGACGGGATACAAAGAATGCATACGGACTCGGAGCGAGCGAGCAATACATAATGTATTCCGGAGAGTTTGAAAGCATTATTGATGGGCGGTGAATCTTCCGGATCTCCTCGCATGTCTTCTCAGATGTCTTTCAAAGGTAGCAGCAACCGAAGAAAAGGCTGCAGGATGATCGAAGACCGGCGCCACTGGTGACTGCAGGGTGATCGAAGACCGGCGCCACCAGTGGTGACTGCAAAAGTCGGAAGCAAAACTTGAAACTTCTTATCTTTGCTCATTGAATGTTCCTAAGGTACATCGGAACTGCAAATTAGGGAGAACCTCCGAGCTCCAGGCCTCAGGACTCTGAAGATCTCAGAGGGGTCTCTCCTCGAACTACACTGAGCCGAGGAGAAGTTTGACAGGCGTCCGGCCCGGGATGACTCGTCGAAATCTCTCCCGACGCGTCTATTTAACTATGGACTATTTTGTGACGTAGCACTCTATTGTTCTTGATCATGCCTGCCTCTTTAGATGCAGAATCTAGCGCCTTCTTGACGCGTTCAAGCGGCTCTTCGAGGCCTTCCAGCTCTCCTAGTCCATCTAATCTCCTCCTCAAGTTCATCGAGACCCACAAGGAGCTCGAAACGTACAAGTCAGCCTCCCGCCGAGTCTTATTGTGAAACCCGTCTGATGTTTTTCTCGTAGGAATGGCAAACCCGTCGTGGTGGATGGCCAGACTCTCTCCATTGCTGCAGTCACAGCGGCTGCTCGTTACAATGTCCAAGCCCGCCTTGACGACTCTGCGGCTATCAGGAATCGCGTTAAGAAAAGTCGCGACGTCATCTCGCACAAAGTCGAAAATGGCACCAGCGTGTATGGCGTGTCAACCGGCTTCGGAGGTAGTGGTCAGTCTTTTACCTGCTTGCACTTGCTCGACATAGGCTGAAGTCACCTCCTTTAGCTGACACCAGGACGGACCAACCCCTTCTCCTAGGGAAGGCACTACTCCAGCATCAACATGCCGGTGTCTTGCCTTCGTCGGCGCAGCCTCTTGATGCTTTATCGCTCCTTGACCCCAGCAGCTCCCTGAGCATGCCAGAATCCTGGGTCAGAGGCGCAATGCTCATCAGGATGAATTCTCTCATCCGCGGCCACTCTGGCGTAAGGTCTGTCCCTGTCGGCTAATGTTATTCTCACTTTTCCCTCATGTTATACACTGTAGGTGGGAGCTGATCGAAAAGATCAATGAGCTGCTCTCCGCAAACGTCATTCCTGTTGTACCTCTAAGAGGCAGTATTTCTGCCTCGGGTGGTATGTCTTAATCATGTCTGATGTAGTCTGCTGACATATTCCCCCAAGATCTCGCACCTCTTTCTTATATCGCTGGAGCGCTCAGTAAGCATCTTAATCTCTGTGGCGACAGTGGCATCGATTTCACTTATCAGCTGCCAACCCCGCTATTCGGGTGTTTCATGGTCCTTCCTCATACGGTGCACGGCAGATGTCGCCTTCGAATGAGGTTCTTAAACAACACAATATTAAGCCCCTTCCTCTCGCATCCAAGGAGCCCTTGGGCATCCTGAATGGAACAGCCTTTTCCACCTCTGTAGCAGCTCTGGCCCTCAATGACGCTGTTCACCTCGGCATTCTGGCCCAGGTGTGCACAGCAATGGGAACTGAAGCTCTTCTTGGAACACGAGGCAACTACGACCCTTTTATCCATGCGGTTGCGCGCCCTCACCCCGGACAGGTGGAGTGCGCACAGAATATCTATAATCTCCTTGAAAACAGTACTTTCGCGCAACTGCACGACGTCGAAGTCACCATCAATGATGACCAGTATTCCCTGAGACAAGACCGATACCCACTACGGACCTCTCCCCAGTTTCTTGGACCCCAACTAGAAGATATTCTCGCAGCCTTGGCATCTATAACCCAAGAATGCAATTCAAGTGTGTCCAAATTAGCTTGTACCAATGTTTTCCCTGATGCATTTGTTCAGCTACGGATAACCCTTTGATTGATGGCGAAACAGGCGAAGTTCACCATGGCGGAAACTTCCAGGCTATGGCGGTAACGAACGCAATGGAGAAGACTCGGCTCGCGTTGCATCATATTGGCAAGCTTCTGTTCGCTCAGACCGCGGAAATCGTTAATCCTGCCATGAACAATGGCTTGCCACCTTCCCTCGCAGCAACCGACCCGTCATTGGATTATCACGCAAAGGGAGTCGACATTGCAACGGCCGCATATGTTGCTGAACTCGGGTACCTTGCGTCCCCTGTTTCCACCCATATTCAGTCCGCAGAGATGCACAATCAAGCCGTCAAGTAGGAAAACGATCTAACGATCTGATGAATACGTTCTGATCACCACTTCAGCTCTTTGGCTCTCATTTCGGCTCGCGCCACCATCAACTCTCTCGAAGTCCTCACGATGCTTACCGCTTCGTATCTTTACATCTTATGCCAAGGTTAGCCTGTCTCAGACACCTTGACGACATCAAGTTTATATAGCGTTCTTTAGCTCTAGATATACGCGCTCTCCAACGCGACTTCGGTCTGGGACTCGGAACGATTGTCGACGACGAATTGACGGACATTTTTGGCGAGCACCTGTCATCTTCGCAGAAAGCTATCTTGGAAGAGAAAGTAACGGCAGTCATGATCGTAACACTCGACAAGACGAACACCATGGACAGTTCGGACAGAATGAATGTTGTTGTGGCTTCGACCACTACTACTTTCGTCGATTTCCTTTCTGGAGTCGAATTTAGGGATGCAGGATTCACCACGACAGCTATTTCACTCATTTCTCAGTTCCGCTCTCAGGTAGCGTCGCGTGCATTCAATCTTTTGGACCAGCTTAGGCGGGACTACCTTTCGGGCGATCGTGGTGTGGCGCCCGCTTCATCTTTCCTCAGTAAAACGAGGAGTGTGTACGAGTTCATTCGTGTCAACTTGGGGGTGCGCATGCATGGTTCTGAAAACTATGCACGTTTCGTGAATGGGCTTGGCGTCGACGAGGTTTCGATCGGGCAAAATATTTCTCGTATCTATGAGGTGTGTTTCAAGTCCTTCGGTGTTTCTTTCAATCTGACATTTTTGTGGCACAGGCTATCCGGGATGGCAAGATTCAATCTACTGTTGTATCCCTGTTTGCGTAAAACTTCAATCAAGCCTCATCCCCACATTACTAGACCCCACAATATCATCAGAGAGCCTAAGTATATCCCAGTCGTTCCTAAAAGTATTGTAACAAACAATTTTTATATCTCACCCGATACAGTACTGGGCTTGAGCTTGAATTCCAGTCATGAGCGCTTGAGCCATCATCTGTGCTATGTACACTGGCATATTGTTCCGTTGTCACAATAGCGACTCTTGTTCGTCAAGTTTTCATGAATCATATCGCATTAAGAGTGCCTGCTGGACAGTAGAGGGTGACTTTTGGAAGACTAACCTGTGACCCCTAACCGAGGAGAAGTGGCTGTGGCTCTCGTAGCGCTCGGGGAATGACGTCTGTAGCATACCATCACATCGGAGCATGACCAATGTAGACCTCCGAGTCACCGGCTCCGGTTCAACCGGCTACATATGTGACTGATGCGCCTCAAAATGAGTGTCTGGTCCTCTCTGTGAAATTTGAATCTCCTTGCAATTGGGGTCGCTACAAACTACCTTACCGTACGATCCTTTCGCCAATCCAAGAAAAATCCATGTTCTTACTATCTTTAGTTAGGTGGCTAGCACTACGCAATGAAGCTGAAGCCTTGATGAAGCCTCCACATAAGTAGCCTTGCTAGGGCCCCTACGAAGTAGTATGTACGACCACTCCCGGGGTTTGACGGAGCGACTTTCCAAGTTCATGCTTCGACAGCAAGTACATCAGTACATAAGTACATATATGTACTTGGCCCATTGGAAGAATTCTCGCAAATCACTTGTGGGCGACGCTCAACATGGATTCCTCCACAAACCTTGTACATAAGCGACAGATCATCATTTCATTTTTGCGGATCTCCTGCTATCTCCTGCCGTCGCTAGGTCGTCTCTTGCTCTTTCTGGCGCTATCGATGATCCCGGAGTTCATTTAAGCTATAGATATTCTCTGGTCTTATGACATTTCGAGTCCTCAGTGCTGAGCGATGGTTTCCCAAGTCCGCCAATTGCTCAATCTCATATCTAACGCTGTCGACAAACTCGAGAGTGCCTGTGAAAGTACAGGAACAACCATTCCTGATCTCTACACCCCTTTTACTCAGGAATCTGAAGCTTTCCGTACCAACCCTGATGCCGCCGAATCTGCGCGCATTATTTCTGCGGCAGCACTCCATCTCGAAGCCATCATTTCTCCCCCTCACGTCTCCTTGTATCACATAGTTGCTGGAGTATGTAGTGTCGTGTCATGTACTGATGAGTACTCAACTTTTCATTCAGCATTTCAAATCTGCCGCGCTTCGTGCGTGTCTCGAATCTCACGTTACCGAAATCCTACGCGAAGCCGGTTCAGAGGTGTGGTTGATAGATGCTGTTTACTACACCATACTCACGCTAACCTAAGGGTCTTCATGTCGATGACATTGCCATCAAAAATGGACAAGATCCACGCAAAATGGGTAAATACAGTCACTTGAATGACGTTCTAACGATCACTGATGTTCTCTGATAGCTCAGTTCTTGCGTTACCTCGCCACAAATCACATTTACCGAGAAATAAGACCCAATGTCTTTACAAACACGCGTATATCCAGCCTGATGGATACACTCAAGCCTAGCGAGGAGATCATAGCCCAGTAAGTATTAGCCTTGGGTAAAGACGTTAATTCATTCTCCTCCGGCCTACTAGCCCTGAGAACAAGCACGACAATACATCCGGTCTGCCTGCCTTGGCTGCTCATCAGTGAGTTCCTTATCATGCCTTGTATGCGGGAGGGCATTTTTTGATAACAACCGTAGCCTCGATGAAGCCTTTAAAGGATCGGCCTACGCTTGGGAGACACTATCTGACCCAGCCACTGCGAAATCTGGTGATCCAAATACTTCCCCATTTTCTCGGGCTTTCAACACCACAGAAACACTTTGGGAATTCTATGCCCGAGATAAGGCGAGAGCTCGCCGGTTCAACATTGGAATGCAAGGTGTCCAAGCTTTACAGCCGGCCGATTCGATCCTCAAAGGTGTATTAATACCTCAGCTTACGTTGTACTAGACGCTTATCCCATTCATATCAATAGCATATGAGTGGACTAAACTTCCAGCAGGATCTGTGGTTGTTGACGTTGGTGGAGGCATTGGCTCGACATCCTTCCCATTGGCACGAGAGTTCCCGACCCTCGAAATTGTTGTTCAAGATCTACACTCAGCCATTGAAGATGGAAAGAAGGTAGGATGCTGATTCTTTTGATATGCTCTCTATAGATGACGATCATGGAAATCATCGTTAGTTCTGGGAAGAGAAACTGCCGAATGCTCGGGTTACCTTACAAGGTGAGGGTTGGATGCAACCTGAAACTGCTTACCAGCTGATAATCGAGAACCAACCAAGTGCAAGACTTCTTTATGCCTCAGCCTCATCGTAACGTTGCAGTTTTCTTGGTAAAGCAGATACTTCACGACTGGTCGGACGAGTACTGTGTCAAAATTCTCACTCAACTTCGCAATGCAGCGCGGAAGGATACAAGGTTGTTGCTCGTTGACAGCCTTGTTCCATTCGCTTGTCATGACCTAAGCGACGGTGACGATGCTCTGGACGTTCCGGGCTCTATTCCCAAGGAAGCACCTGCGCCACTCCTCGCTAATTACGGCCTTGTGAACGAGATGGTCTATGCAATCGACATAGATGTAGGTGTTTACCACGTTTAATAACCTCTTTAATTCGAGAAATATTCTAGATGTTCCTCTTCTTCAATGCTCAGGAACGCACGATTCGCCATTTCAATGACCTTTGCCTTCGCACCGGCTGGAAAATCAAGAAGGTTCATCGTCAAGAAAGTGATGACACCTACCTTCAGTCGATTGAGGCAGTCCCTGTCGATATTCCGAGCTTGTAAACTACACCGATTATTTCCGTGTCCAGACTGAGACTGCTCATTCGGGAGACGTGACATCAGAACATCATCTCGATGCTCAGTGGTAGATTACCGGCAAAGGTCCACGCATTATGTACTTACTACTTTCCGCTCACAAACAAGTTCACAGGCTGGTATTGAATGAGCCTATGTACACATATGTTGTTTCAATCTCTAGGGTTGCTTCATTGTTGCACCAGCGAGCTCCTATTTGAATCGGTGGAATCCAGTTTGAACCGTGAATTAGTGGCACTATCTGCCCACGTTAGATATGCCCATGGTTGAACACCCCACAATTCGAGTCTGCCATTCACCGAACCACTTCGCCTTCCATAACGCGTCCCTGTCCTGTTCTGCCCTTTGAAAGACCTGCATCGCCCTAGGCCTGTTGTCCCAGCGCCGCCGCATCTCATAATCTCTGTGACTGATTCAGCAACTTGATTATCTACAGATCAGTTCCGGAGTGTTAAGTGCGTGAAATATTCAAATACGCCGATGAGGAAGCCTCGATAGGTGGTCATACTATTGAATGGAAATCTCAACTGAAACTAATCATTTGTTTCTCTTTTGGCTCGATTTTAAGTTGACCGGTAAGTACCTCCCGCTTGATCTCGATTCTATGCATGATTTTATCGCCTGCTTTCAAGGGCCAATATTTCCACAGCGGTTCATTCCAAGGTGAGAATCATTGTTCAACCCTTTCATCTGGAGCGTACGAGGAAGAAGAATAACGGAAAATAGGAATAAGATGATGGTCTAGGATCATTGGTGGCAACGCCGCGATGTTTCAAATGACACACAAAGCTTGAAAGTCTTCAACGATTCCAAGACCAAGAAGAAAAACTGTTTTTGAGCTTGCACCGAGCCCGGGCTCATGGAAATTGAGTAAGTATCGTTCTGGATGCTAATTGTCAAATGAATAACTTTATGAACGAAGTCAGACTGAATAGTACGAAGCATAATCAATAGTAAAACTATAGATACAAGTTGAGATCGTGAGAACGTTGAAGAAGGTACAGTCTAAGCGCGCGGCTCCATAGGAAGCCCCTTTTACGCCGTCATACATTCTGAAGATGACATTCGAGCCGTGTAACGTTACAATCGTACAAACCGTTGGAGGCGGAGTGACTCAGAGCGTCCAGTTTTCAACGGTTATGTCGCTTGATAGGCTCTTGATGACTTGCAGACCCCATGTTGTCTTTTCCGAATGACGCGGCCCCATAAGCTTTTACAAGGCCCCTGGCGCCGGTGCACTGTCAGCCTTTGTTCGACGATAAAAGACTGAAAGCGCGTACCGCTGGGTAGCATCCACATAGTCCGATCTGTTGAAACGTTTTGAAGTTTTTACAGACATGCCCTCACGAGAAATTGTATATCCCTTGTTTTTTAGGCTATAGGGGAGATGATCAATCGAGTCCTGGTCACATTGAAGGATATCGCCTGACGTACTTCTCCTGTGTCGTGGTCATGCTCTCGGAAACCTTTCTTGAAACAAGCAGAATGGCGTAAACGACGCCACCGATGAGAGAGAGAGTCTAGAAGGTATTACAAACATCGTACTTCGGCCTTTACAGGAGATGTTGCTTGCATACCAGGGTAAGAGAAAATATGTCAATCCTAAATGTTCGACGTCATCATATGAACATGAACCCATTAGGGGGAAGCGAATCAATACGCACCAATTGGCCATTTGGAAATAAAAGGAAATTGAAAAGGAAACTGACTTTTACGCTTGGTGACGTTCAAGTTGGATAAGATGAAGTATGATGGGTAAGAATGATGGTTGGCAAGTTGAACAAACTTGCCCCCGTTCGACGCCTTTTCCATTCTTGGGAGGTGTACAGCCACCATCAATGACGTTGTCTGACTTAACTTCATGCGAGAGTAAGTATTACGAGGGAATTGAAAAGGCGGTATGTATGTACAGTACAGATATAAGGCCTCTCGAATTGTGATGGTAGGTAGTGAGGTGAACAAAATTAATCAAGCTCGTGTACAACTTTTACATGTGTATACCTACAAGAGTTACGGACATTATTAGCTCGTTCGGTGACAGAATTATATGCTCACCCATCAAACACCCTTACAGTTGGCTGTATCACTTGACCATCGTCTGAGCTTTCCCGCAGGTTCAGAATGAGCCGCGATACCATAAGACTCGTGATTCTGAAGGTAGAATATCGTCGATATATCATCAATCGAAATAGACGGAACGACCTACAACGTGCTGAAGCTTGCATTGATAGCTTTGATATCAGGCTGCATGATAGGTAGATATTAGTCATTTGTCCGCCTTATCAATGCTGCAAATTACAGGCGCGAGCTGGAATAATTGATCAGGATTGTGCCAAGGCATGAAAAGGCGCACTCACTATAAAAATCAGGACCGTGACAAGATTCACAATGAATATAACGCCAAAATACACGACACCTATCATGACAATGTTCAGAACAGCATCTGTGGAATGAGAAGAGAACAGTCCATGCCATCAACAAGTATACGATTCCAGAGGTTTGCGCTAGTGTCATGTCGTTGGTGATTCTGCTGTAGTACGCGATACAATGTTGCAAAGAAGACGATTGAATCTGTTGACAAGGATATAAGAGGAAACGGCAAGTGATTTTGATCAAGCTACCAAAGATTAATTCCGCAATCCATGTGAAGACCATGCGTCTGAATTCAATTAAGTATTACACCTGACTAACGACGGACATCTGAGTACTCACAGGTGTGTCCGTCCTGTCAGAATGCAGCCAACGAGACCTAGAGAGGCCTGAACTTAGCTCGTCATCTACGCAATTTCGGCACACATGATACCTACCTTCTGGGAGGGTGAGGCTCGTCCCGTCTGTAAAGGACCACTGCATCTAACTCAGATTGGAAACAACTATGACTTTGCGGATAACCACGTACTATTTTCACCGCTAGTTCCACAGCGAGGCACAGGCTACCCAGTATAGCCACTACCACATTCCTAGAGTATATGGCATACAAGCGCAGTATGAATATAGCTAAAGCGTGGGCTTGGACAGTGTACGAATGTATAGAAAGTCTGATGTACACACCTCCAATTGCAAACGATGTCACGACCTTCAGAGCTTCCGGGAAAAGGACATAGTGGTCGCAGACGGCTTTGCTCCATGGATCGTGGAACGCTGGTGAAGGATTTTGCTCTTGGTATTGCCGGTTTGTGGATGCAAAGTATACTCACAGATAATAATGACAATATATCCCAGTGGTGTGATGTAACGATTCTGTACGTATTCAATGCGTTCAATACTATAAGAAAAGAGAAACCCCATGAAACTCACAATGGTCCATAATATTGTTAGTGGGGTAAATTTTCTCGACCAGATACGTTCTATCTCATCGCCCATAGTGAGAGCAATGTCATAGAAAAGCATTACTTATCCGCCTCAATGAGACATTATAAAAGCAACAATTGACGAGAACCAACCACATGAGGCAAGAGAGAACATTTTCGCTGCCATCCTGAATCAGCTGAGTGAGAAAAGACTAAGCAAGTTGAGATGATAACGCACAAATGGCTGGCAATGTGTGCAAGCTCTGAGTTACTGGGCATAGCGGACACGTTGATAACAAATGCGGGAGGATATAGCAAAGGATTACTCGAAAGCAGAAGTAGAGGTACAGATCATTGGCCAATTCCGGCGGGGGGAGCGAGCGACAGAACTATCCTATAGCACGTCTTTTTGAGTTACATATGTGTGCTTCGAATATCGATATGTTGTAATGTACTTATGTACATACATATGACCCATCCGTTAAGGCACCATTTGGACGTCGACAAGGATCAATTGTCGCCTACAAACATCAATTGAGGCGCATTGCCGCTTCTTGCCGCAGGGCCAACCTTGGGCCGACCGTAGTAGTTATGTAGCCGTACATAATTAGGATCTTCTGTCATATCTGAAGCTCCCCAAACGGTTATACTCTGCCTGACGAGCTTCAAATAGGTCTGAGTTGTTTTGACCAATCCACGATTTTGAGTTGAGCACTTGGATAAAAAAACTGCTGTGAATCTGCATCACCGGTAAAACCTAAACCAGTCAATTTTCGAGATGAAACTCCGATTGCGCATGGTGCATATGTACTTACCAAGTATGTAGTGACGCGAGGAGAAAATTATTCGCCTAAGCAGGCGGCCACTTATCGGTGCCCGTTCAAAACGAGACTAAATCACCTGCAAAGACAGCCCAGTCGGAGAATTCTTCGCTGTGGACTGAACAGATCATTAGGGTGGGGACGGAACAGGAACAGGACCAGTGAAAAAACCAGTTTTTTGACTTCAGTTTTCATAGTCAGGGGAGGAAATCACATCATCCACCATCTGCCATCTGGATTGAAAAAGAATGGCCAGCTCTGTTGTGAAATATGGATGTAGAGGAAGTGGATGGATATCTTTTGAAGGAAAACGGAAAGCATGAATTGTAATCCATTTGCAAAGCCAAGAAGATAAGATCCAGCCGGGAACATAGGGAAGTCCTGAAATTGCAGGCAGGACAAGTACATATATAGAAATATGACGCCACCCAAATCACGGTTACTTCCACAATCTATGTAGGACAAATTCTACCTTCAGATACTTGGAAGAGATAGCCCGTTAAACGGCGTACCTATGATATTACGCGACAACTAAACCTTTGCCTTTTCCTCCTGACCTGCCTTTTGTACAGCAGCCAGAACTAGCGCGTGCACATCCTTCCCAGCGGCAACCACACCAAAGTTCTCGCCCAACGTTCGTCCAAGCCCAAAATCGAGAGGTTGTCCACGAGAATCTGTGACTATTGCGCCTGCTTCCTCCACGAGAACGTGACCAGGGGCATGGTCCTGTAGTGTCATAGATGAATATCGCGGGATAGGAAACGAGGAAAAACAGGAAAAGAGACACACCCAGATCTTTTCACGATACCCAATGCCTGTTGGCATTCTGAGGTAGACGGCACCCTCCCCGCGCGCCAGACACCCATACTTTGCTTGGCTGTCCATGCGGATGGGGCTCCGGGTGATGTTGAGAAGAGACGACACACGGTCATTGAATGAGTGTGAGGAATGTGCAGCTTCGACTGATTCAAGGAAACTGATGTCCATCGCGGAAACGCTGGAGATCCTCAAAGGAATGGAGTTGCCTCCATCCAATGTGATCTAATTGAGGTTGATTTTACTCAGTATTCTAGAAGATGAGGAGGGAATGGCGGCATACTTGTTCTGCACCTTGACCTTTTATGGCGACGAAGATGACACCACGGCCCAGGTCTGGCTGCGCAGGATCACAGAGGAGGTTGGGGCAACCAATGACGCCGACTTGGACTTGGGCATCGACTATGAGTGAGAGGCAGACCGCGTATTGTTCCCCGCGTAAGAAACCTTTCGTGCCGTCGATCGGGTCGATCGTCCACATGCCTATATCATGCGTGTATTTGACAGTGAGAATGAGTTATAAAGAGATGATGGTGCGAACACGTACGTCCCGTGCGACCACCGGCATAGTTTCCACGATCAATGGCGTCCAGAAGCTGGTCTGTCGTCTGTTGTTGTCCAGGTCCGATGCCCCACTCAGCATTATCTCCTACACCAAGCTCGCCTATGAGTGCCTCGTTGGCGAGTTCGATGATACGATCCCGCAGTCCATGGCCAGATTCTTCGCGCAGTTCGGTGGCATCTTCTTCGCCGACGATGGGATCTGCAGGGAAGGCGCGGTGGAGGATCGTGCTGATTACTGCCTGTGCTGCATAGTCCCCGACTATGAAATGTTCGATATTATTTCATCTTCATAGCCAGATGAATGATTGAGAGAGAGATATCTAACCCGTTACTGGTGATTTATCACCTTTGGTGAGGGTCTCGTTCCTAACAAGTTTGTTGAAAACGGCAGAGGTGAGATGGCAAGCTCGTCGTACGGCTGCCACAGCTACTTGTTTTTCTGTGGCGTA
>JAGGAS010018875.1:3963-18949 GCA_017657355.1 Termitomyces sp. K1Ac | reverse complement strand
CAATCTACAGTGAGTTCAATTTACTTTCTCTTTCCTTCTTCTTCTTTCCCTCTTTCCTTTTTTGGAATTTATTTATTTATTTTTCTTTTTGCAAACAACACTATTACCGAGCCTCAAATCCTTCGCACGGTTGATGATGATGATGATATGTACTTGGTGATGGAATGATTTTGATCAGAGATTCTGTCTTCCGATAAGATTAGTACACAAAATTCGACATCGCGCGGCAATTACAAATAAGAAAGAGCTCTCAGATTCTCTGCTCTCTGAATTGATTTCAACATTCGTCTATTACACTCCTCAATATGAACGATATCACCTCGTACTCTCGAGCTACTGGAGTATATGGATCTCTTCATGTAATACCGAATGAAAGGCAAGGGTGGGCTGTCTGTCAAGTCCGATCATAGGCGAGACATCGAAACGCGGACTCCCAATCTCACATAAGCTGTATCGTCGTGAACTGCTACTTTGACCTTCCTAGCTTCCTGATATTCCTGATGTTCTCGTATAAACTAGAATATATTCTGACATTTTGGTTACAGACGACAGCGTTTGGTAAGTCGAAAATCTGAGCTCCTGTGCTTCTGCTGACACAAGTTTAGGTATCAACATAATCTCATTTTGCTATTGCATGTCGACGCTGACCAGGTTTGATGGGAAAATGCGACCAGTCAGCGATATCACCTGGTGGATGGTGTTAGTCGCCATCGTCATGTTCTCCATCTCTGCTGCCGATTCAATAATAGAAGTGCACTTTGTTGTATCACTTTTCCACCATGGGAATCCGAAAGCCATACTGGAATTGAATGGCATCTTCCAATGGTGGAGTGACGTTTCCCTCTGCTTATATGTGGTACAAACCTGGCTCGGTGATTCAGTATTAGTAGGTTTCGGTGAATCTTTCTTTGCGTCGAACTTACATATTTTCATAGATTTACCGCTGTTTTATCGTGTGGAGCAGAAAATTCCAAATGATCGCCTTCTCTGTACTGACGTCTATTGCGGGTTTAGGTGCGTCATTGAGTCCGACTCCTAACACTACTTAGACCTCCTTCCACAGCTTTCGGCATCGCATGCATCATTGTTGCAACAGGAACTACAATAACCCCTTCTAATAAAGAAAACAACCTGACTCCTCTGACCATCACCTTCTATGCTATGGCGATGGCCACGAATTTCATTACATCCGCCCTGATTGTTTCTCGGATATGGAACGTCAAAAGAGGGTCCTCGCGTTATCGCACTTTTTCAATACCATATCAGGACCCGCTATCAAGAGCTATACGCGTCACCGTAGAGGCCGGGCTGATTTACACGATATCTCTCATAGTACTCCTCATTACCTACCTGACTCACCATAATAGCCAATTCGGTGTCCAACGTCTAGTAAGTATTTATTATGCAATGAAATCCTTATATATTTATTAAACCTTCAGGTTGTTCAAATCATTGTGAGCTTCCCTTTTTTCAATGGAGTAACTTCTCACTTGGCGACAGGGAATCACATTCAACCTTATCATCGTGCACAGCCAACGGCGATATGATAGTCCTCGTGATTCGGCCTCCTTCAGAAGATTTTCGCAGACGCCCGTCATGATACCTTCGCATACTCCTGTGATGATAACTAAGGATGTTGTGGTGTCACGCGATCCTCCAGCGGAGCCCTCGTGTCCAAGTGGCGATAGTGCTGGGAAGATTGAGGAACAATGTATATCAAACTCTTGGTGACGCATATATCGCAGATCTTGCGTGTACCTCAGAGGCTGCTACTCATCTACACTCATACCCCTTTCCAGCTGGATGTACATCTGTAGTCAATAGATAAGATCGCCTATCTTCAAGATTTGCTTTTTGAGTCCCCAATGACATCATCAACCCCTCTTGCATATGAACGATCCCGGCCTGGATAAACCGATTCGAGAAGGCTTCCAGAGTATCACGCATATCCTCAGGGACAAAACACCTCAAGATTGTGAAAATCAGAAACCTGTTGGGCCCACAGCAGAATTTCGCTGCGAGTTGGAGGTTGACGATGACGAAGAGGAGGTGGGATTTGATCAACCCAAGCAAGTTATTTTTTGGCTTCAAATTGATAAACGATCTGATCCCGCGCAGGCGTTGGTGGTTTACTTCAACAGCCTTCCCACTCATTGCTGGAACGTTTGGGCCATTAGCAAACTTGTTCGCGGTATGTGCACTGGCACAAACGTGGCGCGTCGCAATACCCCCAAGAGAAACAGAAACGAAAGGGACGCGCATCAAGGACCCTGCGTGGTACGTCCGTCTTGATAATACACTTGTCTGAAGCTCATCCATAGCTTCGCAGGCTGCTTGTTCTAAATGCAGTCTCACTCGTTCTAGCACTCGTGGCGAACTTATTTTTGCTCCTCAATTTTGCGCACAGGGTGCGCTACTCTTTAGCACAGTCAGTGACGATCGGTCTATGGCACGTTCAACCCTTGATTTAATAAGTACATGACGCTCAAGTAAACTGTAGGTATACAGCTGCGGTACTTCTTATAATCCCTTTAGGGATGACACACGATCTCGTCATACACCCAACCTCCTCGCATGCATTTGCCCAATCTTACTACTATGCCATAATTTCAGCAACCTTGTACATCACGGTCTCATCCCTCCTTGCATTCAATGCAATCGGCGCTTATTTTTTCCATGCATACCCGCCTTCCTTTAACTCTCTCACCATTCCCCAGCGAACTCTGATGCTCCAGGCGACTTCATACATACTCTACCTCGCTCTAGGCGCCGGAGTATTCTCCGCAATCGAAGGGTGGACCTTCTGCGATGGCCTCTACTGGGCAGATTACACCCTACTGACGATAGGACTAGGTACTGATTTTCCGCTTGAGAAAACGTTGTCAAGGGCACTTTTGATACCGTATGCGGCACTTGGAATCACGATGATAGGTTTGGTGGTTGGGAGTGTTCGTGGATTGGTTTTGGAGAGGGTCAATATGAAGGTCGTGCGGAGAAACCTGGCTAAGCAACGATCTACGGTAATCCAGAAAAAACGCGTGTTCAATGGGATGTCCAGATGGGGGAAAGAAGAGTTTGAGTGCATGAGGAAGATGGAGGATCGGGCGCGGACTGTTCAGCAGTACTCTGCGCTCGGGACATCGTTCTTTGCCTTCGTGGTCGTATGGTTGATGGGAGCTCTTGTATATTGGCTAACTGAAAAGGTGCGGGTCAAAATCCTGCTAGATATTGAGTCTTAAGCTCAGAGACTTTCTAGAGACCACAGGACTGGACCTATTTTGAGGCGCTCTACTTCTCCTACACGTCACTTCTTACAATAGGATACGGAGACTTCTATCCACAGTCAAATTCCGGGAAGCCATTTTTCGTCGTTTGGTCTCTGATCGCAGTACCCGCCGTCACCGTTCTCATATCCAATCTAGGCGACACGGTAGTGGGCTATCTGAAGAACGGGCTACTCTGGGTCGGCCAACGAACGCTTCTGCCCGAAAATCATATTTCCAGAGGAAATCCGGCAATAAATCGCCACGAAGGCTCGCCCGACTTGATGATAGGACTTGGGAAAGACGCGGAGAGGCTCGGAGAAGCTTCTGAGAAGGGCAAACAGGGACAGGGACATGCTCGCAGCCTGACTATCCAAATCGCAAGAGAAATCAGGCGATTAGCGGAAGACGTTGGAACGACGCCTGAGTCACAGTATGAGTGGCATGACTGGGTTCGGTGGCTCCGATTACTTGGTATGGATAGTAGCCAAGATGCTGGAAGAGCATCAGATGACATGGCGCAACATTGGTCATGGTTATCTGATGACGGTCCTTTGTTCAGTCCGTTGACGGAGACGGAGTGGGTGCTGCGTAAGTTGTGTGCTCGGCTGGAACAAATGTTAGAACAGGAACTGAAGGATGCGTGTCGTCAAAACATACACGATGATCAAGAATGACGTATCGACTTGGTCACATCGACTAATTGGAGCATGACTATATCGCAGTGCATTACGATGTGAGGACACAGCATGGTAAAGATGAATCCAAGTTGACCAGTTGACGGATCAGCGTTTTTTGTGGCATGTTCCCATTAGGGTCGCCATTAGTCATTTTCAGCAATATTTGTTTGATAGATGGACGCAAAGAGATCGAAGGATATACTCGTCATGTGTAACTAATAGAGATGTTGACGAAGTTCAAAAATCACCCCGCTTTGCGCATCTAATCTTATCTCATCTCCATCCAGTTCCGGTCTTTGACGATCTTACTCTCACCTGCCAGCCTCCTTGAGCTCACTGACACCTCAGACATGTTCGATCAGACTCCCTCCGATATTTTGATCGCAATTTGCTCTCACCTTGACTTGTCCGATGTCCTTTCCTTCGTCTCCGTGAATCCATCTACCTAGACCATTTGAAGGATGTCAGCTAACCTCTCCAAGATTTGTTCTACACTTCGAAAACTTGCAGATTCGAAGTCCCTATGGTTGAACGTCTTGGAGCGGAAAGGAAGGACTCGGAATTTGGCTTGTCCTCTGGGTTCTGATTTATCCCACATGGCCGTTGATGAACTCAGGCGTGTGGCTCGCCATACCAACAAATTAGAGCGAAACTGGAACCAAGAAAAACCCTGCATCGCGCGATCTGTGAAATCAGTCGCTTATTCTCCTGTAGATGTTGCAAAGCCTGCCACCATTCTCTCTGTTATACCGGCAACATCTCTTGTAGTATTGCTTTCTCAAGATCGCAAACAAATTCTTGTATGCGACAATGAAGGCAGGATACCGCTACAAGTAATTGATGTTGGTAGCCTAATACTATCTCATGCCTATTTCAACGAACACCAACAACACTTGATCGCAATCACGGTCAAGGATTTCGAGACGAACAAGTAAGTGTTGATGTTTGTATAATTCCTTGAAATGAAATGTCTCTGAATTGTCTCCATTTAGAGTATGGTTGAGAGTTATTTCTGTCTACCACGAGGCTGGAAAGACACTGAAGATCAGAGAGCTCTTTTCCTCGCTGACATCGTATGATCTCCGCGGGATTCTGTTTATTGATTCGAACATAGTTGGTTATGTTGGCGCAGCCTCCAACCTCTTAGAATTCGAAAATCGCATTGTCAACCTTATCAACTTCATTCGTGGCATCTCTATCGATGTTGTTGTCCCGAGGCATTTTACGGTAACGGCCACAACTTCGAACGGGTTTTTTGAAGCTTATGTGATGGTTCTACAGGAACATTCGGAAATCTACTCGATCTCGATTGTCGGCAAATCACTTGTTTTGCTTGGTGCCGTTGAAGAGCCCGAGACAAACGGCAACATAAATCACGTCTTACGCTGCCCAATAGAGAAACTCACTTCTGAGGAAGATCATAACTGGACAGAAGTAGCTCTGGAAATAAGCACCAAATTTGAATTGGTTGCAATTCTACTTGCGGATGACATCGAGTGGAGTGCTGGCCATTATATAGACACGGCAGAACGACAACTCTCATCATTTGGTCTCCATACTCTTCGTGTCATCTACTCCCAAGGAAACATTGTAACTACACGCACGTCTCTCTGGTCGATTGAGAAGATAGATACCGTCGAGCTTGTGGACAACCAATGTCTTAAACTCGTTCCCAGCACAGGGACCATGATAGATGGGCAGGCTTGGAGAAGAAGTATCTACTACTCTTGGATGGTGGCTTCAAGCGAATCTGGAATCTATTCAGTTATTATTATCCTACAGGACGAGAACTTCCAGTTGTGTCTCTTACAACGCGACTTGAAACTCCCGACCATTCATATCCGCTACCTGGATGTTCCTCATTACATTGATTTGGCAGACGTGTATTCAGTGTTTATCGAAGAGAGATACGGTGTTATCCACCTATCTCTCTCACAGGGGTATTTGTTTGCTCTACCTTACGCTTAGTGTAGCTTTAAACTGGGATCTCGACGTCCTCAGGAGTTGATAATGACATATCGTTGAGATCACCCTAATTTCCAAACGATTCTTAGAATTGTAATGCATTGGTCGTGGGTGGCCCTTGGCCGATCATGGTCTGTTCGTTGTCCAGCCCGTTGTCCGATGTGTGATAAAGGTTGGGCAAAGGAACAAACGAAACCTTCGCGCAGGAGGCGTATCGTCGATATGTCAGTTGTGAGGACACGTCAAAATATAATATAAGTTGACATGATGTTTTTTGTCGTGTCATTCGAGTTCGTTGTTTCTAACAGTTACTGTACAGACAAATGTAAACTTCTGTCAGGTCAATGTTCTAACTTCTATGAGAATCGAAGGAATACTACTTATATTGTCTTGAGCCACTCTAAATTTGCATCTAATCTTATCTCATCTCCATGCAAGTTGAATTTCTTGACTTTACCCCCTCACCATACCACGATGTTCGATCAGACTCCCTCCGATATTTTGATCGCAATTTGCTCACACCTTGAATTGTCTGATGTCCTTTCCTTTGTCTCCGTAAATCCATTTGCCTAAACTGTTCGGAAGCATCTCAACTAACCTCTCCAAGGTTTGTTCCGTACTTCGGAAACTTGCAGATTCAAAATCTCTATGGTTGGACGTCTTGAAGCGGAAAGGAAGGACTCGGAATTTGGCTTGCCCTGTGGGTGCTGATCTATTCCAGATGCCCATCGATGAACTTAGGCGTGTGGCTCGCCATACCAACAAATTAGAGCGCAATTGGATTCGAGAAAAACCCTGCATCAGGGGATCTGTGAAATCAGTCGTTTATTCTCCCGTAGATGCTGGAAAGACTGCCACCATTCTTTCTGTTATACCGGCGACATCTCTTGTAGTACTATTGCTTTCTGAATATCGCGACCAAATCGTTGTATGCGATAATGAAGGCAGGATCCCGCTACAAGTATATGATGTTGGTGGTGTAATAATGGCTCATGCCTATTTCAACGAACCCCAACAGCACTTGATCGCAATCATGACCATGGAGCTTGGCACGTAAGTATTAATTTGTATAATTCGTCGAAATGTCACTGAATTGTGTCCGTTTAGAATATGGCTGAGAGTCATTTCTGTCTACCACGAGGCTGGAAAGACACCGAAGATCAGAGAGCTCTTTTCCTCACCTACATCGTATGGTCCCCACGGAAATTTGTTCATTAATTCCAACATAGTCGGTTATGTTGGCGTAGCCGCCAACCTCGCCGATGAATCCAAACATCACGTTATCAGCATGGTCAACTTCATCCGTGGTATCTCTGTTGATGTTGTTGTCCCGAGGCATCTTACGGTAACGGCCACAACCTCAAACCCGTGCATTTTTGAACCTTATCTTTACAGGTACGTTTGGACATCTATTCAGCCTCAATCATTGGCAAATCACTTGTTGTGCTTGCTGTCTCGCATAAAGCTAAGGACAATATGAACCATATCTTACGCTGTCCAATAGAGAAACTCACTTCCGAGGAAGACCATAACTGGACGGAAGTAGCTCTGGAAATAAGCGCCAAATTCGAGCCGATTGCAATTTTACTTGCCAGTGAAATCGAGTGGAGCGTTGACCGTAGTAATATAGTCACAGCAGAAGGACAGCTCTCATTGTTTGGTTTTCACACTCTTCGTGTCATCTACCACCCCCCATGGGTCGCAACTACACATGCGTCTCTCTGGTCCATTAATATCGAGAAGATAGATACCATTGAGCCTGTTTACAACGAGTGTCTTAACCGTGTCCCCAGTACATCGAGCACGATAGACGGACAGGTTTGGTCAATTGACTTTTCAGTAAAGGTGGTGGCTTCAAGTGAATCCGGGGTCTATTCAGTCGTTCTTATGGAAAAGGACAGAACCTTCCAATTGTGTCTCTTACAACGGGACCTACACCCCCCGGCCATCCATATCCGTTACTTGGATGTTCCTCAGGACATTGATTTGGAAGACGTGTATTCAGTGTCTATCGAAGAGAGATACGGTGTGGTCTACCTATCTTGCATACCGGGGTATCTGCTTGCTCTACCTTACGCTTAACGTAGTTTGAATTAGGGTTTTGCACCAAGATGTTATTGTTGTAATGCACTGTTCACACTAACGTACCTCTATGTAAGCCTTCGCCGCCTCCGAAAAACCTTACCGAAGATGATAGAAGCGAATGAACTGAATGCCAGACGTGGCTCATCGCCCGTCTCGACAGGCATGTATTGAGTGTAGACTACTTTACATTCCTCTGTGGAACATTGGACGAGCAAAACACGAACCATCGTTAGAATGATTGCGTTGTCTCGGGGGTTCGGCTCTGTGGATTATGTATGAAGGGGGTATGATCGCTGAGGTTGTTTTACATTTATGAATTTTTTTTTACCTTTGTGACACCGAGATCCGGAGAGAAAGTTGAATGGTGAGGGTATCTTTGATACCGACGTGGCGCAGAGTTGGACATAGTCGGCTGATGGACAATCGCTGTTCGGCTGGATGATGGGTCCTTGGCGAATTGTTATCGTCGTCATTAGCTACCCCGACGCAACTTGTAGAACATCATTGTGATTACCCCTGAGTCGTTAGGTACCCCGATGCAACTTCGGGGATGACATACCGTCATTGTGGATTAGTACGCCGACCCCGATGCAAAACTCCAAAAGTTAAACTAAAGGGGATTCATCGTTGGTCCACTGCATTTGATGCAACGTTTGAATCTGATTCAAGTGCTGTGAGGATACATATTGATGATTCTCATGCTGCGCTCGAATCGTGTATGGTCCTAGGTGTTGTACATTACGTTAATTGGCGGTGCTACAATCATCCGCCGATGTAAGCACTTTTGTTTAGTAACTATAAGTTTGAGAAAGAGTAATTCGTTAGACTCTTCAAACAATGAGGTGGCGTTGAGCGAAGAGGATTGGAATACACCAAAGTTCCAGATGAAATGCAAGTTGAGAGGTAGCTGTTCGATACTATCATTAGCGAAGGAAAATGCCAATATAAGCCCATTTCCGAGTCGGAAGATCATTCATAGTCAATGAAAAAAGATGAAGAATCAATCGAAGAAGACTTTAGAAGACTTCGAACTGGTTTGAAGGAGTTGGAATACCCTTGTGTGGGGTTAAGAGTTGGGCCGGCGGTACAGAGAGTTAGTATTTTAGGCAGGAGGCTGTCGGGCAGACGACAGCTGTGACTGACTGTCCACGCAAATTGGTGTGGTAACGCGGAATGGTATCCGTGAGTGTTCTGGGCGCACCACACGACAAGTAGAGTTTAAGCGTGACCATTTAATACACGAAGCCCGAGTTGCCGTCCTATGCCTCAGGCCTAGGAGAAGGTTTTTGCCAATAATCTCCTCTTAGGCGCATGAGCGCGACTCATGGATCGTGCGCAGAGATAAGCCAATTTGGAGATCTCTGATGTGGATTGAAATGGGTGATCATCGACGATAACCACATGGGTCGGAGGCTGTATACCATGCATATGGGCTTTGGGTGCCGCAATCCCTAACTTCACGGCCATAAGTATGGGAGAGTTTAGATGGCACCTCTTCTGGCGAGAGAGCGTGGAAACCACGAGGCTAGCTTCGTGGGCTCGTGGGGAATTCTGACCAGTGATGGACATTGTATTATGATCCACCGTGTGCTAAATTCTGGCCGCAATGATTTGTGCCACTGTGAGAACAAGATAGGCTTTGCATGGATGTTATCTGCGTCTATGGCGACGAGCGCTCTGCAGGCGGGTGTTACCGCCCGTTGTGTGTACATGCTAAGTGCAATCATTGTCTACGTCAGTTGAGCCAATTATAATTATGTACTGTAGTCTGTACGTACGTGTTGTGGACCCCAGACACCTCCGTGAAGGGGAAAAATTTGATGGATACTGATTTACCTGTGACCCGCAACACCCGAACCAAACCCGAACAACAATGCGACGAATGAGACGAACGCGAATGCGACGGAAGGAAAACTATGTATCCGGTTTTTAGATATTGGAAACGCAATGTTCTCTGGAGGCAGGATGAATGTGTGCCTTTCCTCTCCGAGATCACGCGATTTTTATGAACAGGTTCCCTGCCTTTTAGTCAAGTAAAGCTTAGCCAAGTAATCGACACGTACTGATCGTCGTGTAAGTAGAAAGTTGATGATTTTGAATGGGCTAGGGGGTATTTACGGAGCGCCGGTTCTACGTATAGCCGCATGCCAGAACCAATAGTTTCAGAAAGAGGATGGCCGCACAGTCGAGACGACGGTTTTGGCAAGTCATGGTCAGTTCGGGATTAGGTTAGCAGCTGTCACGATCGAAACTCTGGGCACGCGGTGTTCGGGGTCCATGAGAGATGGGTTAGGCGTGTGGAAACGAATTTCTTGCTCTCCTTCCGCTCATCGTCTCTCCCGACGTCCTCGCCCTTCTCGTCGCTGCCTTCGCCGTCCAGCTCAGGCCTGTTGCCGTCGGTTCCTCCATTTTTCTACTCTAACTCTGGATAATGCGAGCTAGACCTGCCGCACAACCCTCAAAGTCTTAGCCAACCAACCCTAGATTGTTCCCAGCTCCTCCATCTTACTGCTTCTACATACTTTTTCTTTTACCATGCCTTCACGTTCACTCGAGAATCCTTGGCCAGCGAAGACGTCTGCAGCCGAACCTCTTTCAATACCGCGGAAACGATCGTTGAAACGTAGACGGATCCGTGAAGATGGTCACGCCAGCACGTCGAAAACGGCGAGGAGACAGGTTGTTGTCGATCAGTCTCAAGTTTGTGAGTTCGAGTGCTTCGTTCAATCCGAGCGCGCAGCGCTAACGGAAGCTCTGCAGCACAAGCATTAACTCAATGTCAACTCGACTCTGACAACACAGTCATTTCGTGTTTTCCCACTTCTAATACCGTCGTAGCCCAGCACGAATGGATCTCTTTCGTCTGTTAGTTGTCTCTCTAGACTGTTGTAGCTCACAAAAAGCTAATTTCACGTCAGGGAATTCACGTCGACCGGAAATCACACAGACGAATCTCGTCGACATCTTCCTTTTCCACGGCGATTCTCGGCAACAAATATTGCACTATCCTCGAGTTCTAAACCCCTCACAGCAAGCAGGGCGAATCAATGCTCAGGTGAACGATACCTGGTGGGGCGATAGAGCAGCAGCTTTCCAAGGCGAAAACATCAGCTACCCGTATTATTGGGTGCTTATACCCAGCGGAACAACCATCGACTCGAATGCAATTGCGCAACCTACATTTACTGCCGTCCGTGAGTATTGCCTGTGTTTTGGGGCGTGTTCTTTTCCCGTCCTTTTGTGCTTCGACTGCGCGTCAGCAAGGCCAATGTCTACGTGTGCGGCCGTTTCTTTTTTTCTTTCCCCCCCTTTCTGAACAAGAGACGGTCATTAAACGTCTCAGACGAGTAATGTGGCGCTCGGTGTCAGGATGCTGTCACTTTCATACATTTTTCTTCACGCCTGTTCCTTGATTGTTCCTTGTTCAGATATTTCGAGAGTGGTGTTTTTTTTTATGGCCGCTTGCTCTCATGGTTGAAGTGTTGGAGTGGTACTCGTCTTCCATACTTATCCAGGCTCTCACTCTTTGAAACGCTCAAGTTCTTTTTGGCTACATCAACACTTTTTTTACTCTGCAGATGCTAACCTTCATTATGTCATAGAAACGACTTTCGCGGACTCTGTTATCTCCTCGATGTCCTCGGCCTCTGCAGCGTCAGCATCAGCATCGTCGGCGTCGTCGGCGTCGGCAGCCTCAGCGTCGTCAGCCTCAGCTGCTTCCGCCGCCTCGGCTTCCTCTGAGTCTGCAGCAAGAGCATCTGATTCTTTCCCTCTCTCCAGTGGGACGGCTACCTCCTCATCCACCTCTACAGCATCTCTTCAACAAGGTTCCTCAAGTAAAGAATTTCCGCACTGGGCTATCGCCGTAATCGTAGTCTTGGGTTTCCTTGCCATCGCAGCCACATGCATGCTCGTCTTCCTGATCATGCGCCGCATGCGGCGACGGCAGGAGTACGATTCGAACCGCAACTCGATGGGGTCTTCTTCGCCCATGATGGCCAATGCCGGCGGGCCTTCCTCACCTCTCCTTGGTGCTGGTGCAGCCGCTGGCTCCGTCACCCACGGCCACGAAGCACGTGATGGTGCGAGCGTGCATGATGGTGCATCAACCATGTCGCGCACAGGTAGCGCTGGGAATAACGAAGCACCGTTCAGCGGCGAGGACGCCGCAATCATGGCGGATGCCTTCCGCAAGATGCTCCGGAAACCGGACTTTGCCGCGCGCGGTGCAGAGGAGAGCCCCGACGGGCCGGAAGGAAGCAAGGAGACGATTCTGGGCCGTGAGCTCGCTGAAGAGGGTCGGGATATTCGAAGTGTGCGGTCGGAGCGCGGAGTCAGAGTAGAGACTCTGAGTGATGGAGGTGAACGTTGAGAGCCTGGTGCTTGGAGTCTTGCCTCCTGTACCTGTTTCCGTTCCGCGGTTGCTTCGATATCCTCCCATCATCCGCTCTGCGCCCTTGTCTTGTATCCGTGCCCATGGCCTTATCAATTCAATCCGTTGCTCCTTCAAGCTTCGTTCCTCATCTTGGTCAACAACATACTTCATATATCCTCTTCTCTTCACAACTCTTTTTATATCCCCCTTCTAAGTGGACTCTAATCAGAACGTATGTATATATACCTTGGGCTGCCCTTCTCATTTCCCTCATCCTCGTCCTGGCGTTTCCTACTTACCATATTGTTGTCTGTGTCCTCTCGTTCCAACTACTAGTACACATTCATACCTTTTCTTGCTTCCTCGACTTCATATTACCTCATTATCAATCACTTCTCATTCTCATCGTCTCCCCCCAACTCGAGTTACAGTGCGCTATACTCGCCCCACACTCCTTGACGTGTTCTTGTCTTTGTCTCCGTGGTCTCCTACAAATTACCTGACGTTGTATCCAGCCACTGGGCTACATCACATATACAATGCATAGTAACTTTATCGCGCCCCCTTTCCTCTCTCCGCTTATGACTCTCTTTCCCCCCTTCTTCTAGCCTCGTCCTCTCTCCTACTGTACGTATACAACCAAGGTTATGTGACATGCACTGGGCTCTGGATTTTGTTTGTATCGACCGAACCGGGGAACCTATACTTATTTTTCTACACGCTTCCAAGCCATGTACGCGACCGGGACAACGCTATTCTTCCTCTGCGCTCGCTCCTCGGTTTGCCGTGATAATAAAATCCTTTTTTTCCCTTTGACGTTGTACCTTTTGGGACTAATAAATAATATCTGTGTTGAGACTTTTCTTTGGTGCTTTCTGAGATCACATGCATTGGCATGTGTTGTGCGCAATGCCATTCCATGCTCGCAAACTGAAGAGCATTTTTCGCCTCAACCTTTATAAATATATATATGGAAAGAGGCGGATGCTGCACACATAGCACAACAATGATGGCGGGATTTACGGACATTTGTAATTGGACTTGTTACAATTCCGTGCGACACCCTTCTTTGCGACCTGTTGGCGTGAGCCTCTTTTGAACTCTTTCAAGCAAGAACTTCCCGCGCAGTCAAATTGTCTACGATCATACCTATCCTTGTAATGCCCAAAGCTATTCAGTATATTCCCTTTTTAAGTATCTGCAACATAACCCCGATTCTTCCAAGAGTCGATGACCCAGATTGCTTTTGCGAAATCCATAGGAAGTCAATGCGTCCATGATTTTTCCAGTTATACGACACAGGGCCCGAATGTGCCCTAGATTATCGACAACGATACTAGTAAGCCAAATCCTCGAGGCTGCCCTTACACACTGCTCATTGGCGACGCGAGATGTTCTCCTACTCGGTCTCCAAGATATCTGATCTCTGTTTCGGACGTATCCGAGGCAGTGATCCCTCATATCAGGTTAACATCCTCGCTGTAGCTGGTTCATTGTTGCTCAGGCCTGAACGAGGAATGTTCCATTCGTCTAGACATGTTCAAAAATCTCTGGAAATGACTGGTCGATTACGGAAGATGAACTTCGGTACTCATCTAACCGAAATGATGTTGTGCGGGTACTAAATCAAAGGGTTATGGAACCACTCGGTACCATCTTAGACCTGTCGACCTCTCTTCTTCCAAGTGTGGGCCTGACAGATCTCAAAACGTCCATCACGACGGATGTCGAAATGATAATTCCAAGGGTTACATCTTGAACTCTGTTCTAGTGACCTCACTTACAGAATCTCTCCCTTCGAGGTATTGTGTTGATATCGTGTTTGTCAGTCGACAAACCATTCATATTAATTTCTCAAGCTGGAATCTCCCGCTTTCAGATTAATACACTCATCCTGAGTTCCGGTCGCCTCAGCGGAGTTCTACTGCGCCTTGACACGTCAAACATGTTCGAAGCATGTAATTCTCAAGGCTTTGGGCTATTCAACAGTGACCTATATTCCTTTCGATTGCCCCCACTCAGGTCATTCTTCATATCATGTGCATGATGATGCGTTGTCCTAATATTCAATACGACTCAACGGAAGCGCTGGCCTTCGATGCCGTCCTACCACAGATGATCAGGTTGATTTATGCTGTCCTTGACGGCAACATTGTCTCTCCTTCGTTCTTTGCGAGGGAGAGTGAGCTGATCGTTGACACCTCAATCAAGTTCCGAATTCCTTCCTGCACGCATAGAGATCTTCGAATACTTGAAGAGTCCACATGGAAATCAGTTAGCTTACGTCGTGTGTTGATGATTTTTCCAGAGAACGAGAGTTTACGAGAGAGATTGTACGGAGAATCAATACATAGGCTCAACTGGTCAATGCATGTGATCGATGGACATGGTCAGTATAACCTTCGTTACTTAGGGGTATTGCACGGACTACTAGTAATCAGCACCCCTTAGTAACCTTACTCCGTTGTGCTCGTCGCGTTATGTATGACGGTAATGTGATAATCATTGCACATTTTAATTGTACCATATGCAAGTATCTGATGTATCGCAGTATCTCCAAAGATGAGGATGAGTGCAAATTCAAGAAACTGCAAACGAGATCATAACCAGGACACTGG
>JAGGAS010018874.1:0-19112 GCA_017657355.1 Termitomyces sp. K1Ac | reverse complement strand
GGAGGGTGTGAGGGACGTTTGATGGAGATAGTGTAAAAGCCAGAGCGGTCGTTGAATGGAGAAACGTGGAATTCACGAAGGAAAGTCCACTGGTGGTCATACCTTCATCGACTATGTGAGATAGGTTGCTTGCTCAGATATTTGTGAGAATGTTTACCCTCTTGGTCGTGATTCTGCTGTGTCTTCATTTTGACCAACTTCGAGGAGATAGACATGAGTTTCTCCAAAAGTATTGTGAACCTAACAGCAAATGAGTACTAAGCAACCTTGATTTAAGGATGGGATATAAAATTCTAGAAAGTCATACCTCTAAAACAACTAACCAGAGTGTTGTCACGGCTACCTTATAACAGAAGTATACCGTGAGAGGGTTTATCCCTTCAAATCCTAAATAGTTGGGCATCGTCAACATCCAAGCATCATCTAAGAGCGTTTCACCGCTCGGCCCAGTATGTCCTCTTTCTGTGAGCAACTCCTCTAGTTTTTCTCGAATTGTTTTACCGCCGCCCACTGCAAAGTAGGGGTTTGCCCGAACCCCTGTAAGACGTCCCCAGCGGCCTCCATAACCAAAGAGCCAGCCTTTCCAAAGGTCGAGCTTGTGGTTCTCAAGAGCATTCAGAGACATGAGGAATGCGATTGTGGGGTACGTGAATGCATGGGAGGCCTCTACGGGAAGGAGGCGGGCATGCGTTACTTTGTTTTCGAGTATATATCCTCGAGCTTGTGTGCGTAGCTCATAACCGTGTTTATTCAGCCAAAAACACCATGCAGAGAGAGAAACGCAGAAAATAGCCACTCCAGCGTCTAGCAGCGGTAATGGAAACATCCGAAACTCGTGAGTGCTGTTCGAAGGGTCGAGAATGATGGCATCATCCCGCGCCTATTTGATTCCATGATCCCAGCCAAATATAGGAACGAACACGTGATCGGCTTTATGCGGTTATGTACTACTAACTGCAGTCCATGCTACCTCGAAGCACTTCTTGACTGAACAGCAGACCTGATTCGCTGCTACCCAAACCGGCTGCTCTAGCTCGCTTCTCAAGATCCAGCGCGAGATGGAAGGACCTGATCCAACGAAATCTGTGTTGCCCAAAGTGCCAATTCCAGTCGAAGAGAGTCGCGCTCAGAGGCTCCAGAGGTCCCAAGCACGATTTCGCGACCGTGGCGGGTTAGTACACAATGTGATTTGGGATTGACGATTTTAACTCTATCCTTCCTTTGACTGCAGAATCTTCGTTCCGAGCGCTCGCAACACACTGGGCGATATTCTTCTTGGGCGAAAGGTTGCGTCCCCGAAGAAAAGGCGTGGGCGCTCAGCTTCGCTTTCTCCGAAAAAGAAGAGTGTGAAAAGCGACGCTCGGGGCGGCGATGATCAAGTGAAGACTGTGAGAACATCCCCAAGGAAAGCTATGCAAAGGAATGAACCAGAGGCAGGTGTGACACCTATTATTGCTCCTATCCGTCATTTTTAACTCCAACTCAACATCAAATTCAAGGTCTCACCGAAAATCATACCCAAAGTGCAACATATAAATCTAAAGCAACGAAGAAACCTACAAAGGAAGCGTCCACCCCTGTTATCGCAACCCCGAAAGTCAACAGTGAGCCGTGCCGTAATCAATCATTCCTTAGGGACTAAACAACTAAAATAACACAGAAGACAGCGAGAAACCTGCTACCAAGAAACGTGGTCGAAAACCGAAGACAACTGTTCAAGATGCAGACACTATCACCGATCACGATCCTCCGCCGCTAGCGAAATCTCAATCAACGACCAAAAAGGCAGTCACAAAAAGAGTTTCGAAGAAAGCCTCAAGACCAGAAAAAGACCCTTCGGCTGAAAATGCTTCTAGCCCCAAGTCTAAAAGACCTGCTAAGGCTGCAAAGCCTTTACCAGATGGGGTCCTGGCGGAGGATGATGTCGACGTGAAGAAATCTTGTCAGTCCTTTATTATTATCCATCCGACAGATCAATGCTCACAAACCGTCTTAGCTCGCACATCTACGTCCAATAAGTCTACCGCTTCCAAACGGAAGACTGTTACTTCTGTAGATCATGGGTCAGAACCAGTTCCCTTGCAGCAATCGTCTAAAAGCGCAAATTCGACCAAGTCCAAGAAGACTTCAGCTTCAGAGGGCGATCGACGAACCAATGAAGTACATCAGGAAAGCTTGAAGGAAACTGCGATCGCTAAGGGAAAGCGCAAAGGGAAAGCGCCGCAGTCCACCGACTCAGGCGAAAATCCCGGTGTAACTACACTCGAAGCGCCACCCAATCCTCGAAAAAAACGCGCCCGTCCAGCGGATTCAGAGGTGGAATGCCCTTCATCACCGAAGCGAGTGAAGCAAACACCTTCGGAAGAAGCCAAGCCTACCGCACCTCGAAGAAAGGCGCCGGCAGCGAAAAAGGAGAATAAAGGAACCATCCCTCAAAGAAGTCAGGACACGTTATCCAGCCTTCCTCTGTCGACAAAACGAGTTCGAGAGCCTGACGATGAGCGAACAGGTACTAAGCGCAAGAAGACGAGAGGCGTGGGCGACGCCGACCTGATCTCTGAAGGACCTATCAGTGAGCAGGTGGTTGATTATAAGGGGGAAATCAAGAAAAGTCAGAAGCCGGAAAAGGCAAAGAAGACGTGAGTTTTGCTCTCTCGCTGTAGCGATTGTATAGATCCTCATCATGAACCTCTCTCTTTGAAGACCTACCTCGAAGACGTCTCGTGCTAAGAAGGGGACAGCTAAGACTTCATCCCATGCCAACAAGGTGGGTGGAAAATTCTTACGATTGTAGAACACAGCATGAATATCTCCCCCTCCATTGACAGTCTTCCATGGCAACCAAGACCGAACCTGGCGTGGTATTCGTCACTAGAATCCGGCCCCGCAAGAGCGTGATGATGCGTATAAAGCAACTTGAGCCACATCAGATTGACGACGACCCGGATCCTATCAACTTCCTATGCTAACATAAAGCCGGGTCATTCGATCTAAGCATTCTGAATGTATATCATGCTATATATACTTTATAAACCGTCATTAGCTTGTACTCTATCTTTGTACTCTGTAGTTGGTTTGTTTTCAACTCGCCGAGTCAACATGAACATAAATCATCTTGGAAACGGTGGGTGCTAATTCAGCATTTTTATACCACAAAGCAGCAGACACGGAATTGGTTTTATATGTCTAACTCGAAAAATACTGCATCAACGACATTTATCAGGAGGAAGACAATATTCTTACGCCACGAACGCAGTGTTTAGACAGCTTAACAGGCGTAGACCTGGGTCGTCCAGCACTCATACATAGGACCGGTAAATCAAGTTGCAAATGGCTGATACGTATGTTGTAGCTGTTGGCGTTGACTCGGATAACCGAATTCAGAGTCAGGAAAGGGCCTGGTCTGGCGATAGTGTGAGCGTAAATAATATAAAAATCTTGCAGGCAACAGCATGCTGAGTAATCTGATAGTTGGCAGCCTTCGGACGTATGTACATCCACTGTGGCAAGTACTATACAAACCTCGTGCAGAGTAGTGCCACCACGAACATCGCGAGAAGCGACAGCGGTATCAGTGGTTGGAGGTGGAAAGCCCGTTAAAAATGTTGCAGAATTAGATCCATAATTGTACAGAACGTCAAACGAGCGTTGGTCGTGGAAATGACCTCGATGTGAGCAATTACGCCACTACTGCGAGCGCAGTAGCTCTTGAGACGACTCAAATGAGAGAGCCGATATCAGAGAAGCAGAAACTTATGTACTGTGTATGTACAATGTTTTGACTCGGAGCGGCGACGGCGTTAAGGATGGAAGTCACTCGGGCGCCTGAGGTGGCGGTGGCACCGAAGTACTAATAGTAGCCTGCTGAAATAGAACTGATAGAGGTAGTCGGAGGCACCGCAGCTGCTGATATACAAAACGGCGCCTGAAGCAAACAGGGTTTACAGCCTTTGCCTCAGTAGGAAACATGCTTATGAGTTCAGCCATTAATATTCTTCATTTTTGTGCTTGTGGACCGTAACTGTGTGGACAGAACAAAGTTGAGATACAAAGATGTAGACAAGAGAGGTAACCTCGGGTCATTTCTATGGATACTAATTTGGAGTCAGAATCCTTCATATTTGGCGAGTTAGAGCGTGTGGCGCAAAAAAAAACACGTCACCACAATCCATCTCATTGGATTTCCAAGAACATCCAATTTCTTACTTATGAGGACAATTTACGGTATACATATGCCAAATTTATGTTGAAGACTCTAGATATATATAAGAAAGCAACAAAAACACAAAAGTCCCATAATAGCCAACAATTACTCAGAAACGAGAGTCCTCTGCAGAGTTTCCGCGTTCACCGCGCGGACTTTGAGACACTTTTGGAATAACTTCTTATCAACATCAAACTGAACCCTGCTTGCAAGATGTTGTCCAGCGACCAAAGACTTGATGACCCCAGCTATTCGTCGTTGTTTATGAACATTGATCAGGGGCTCGAGGTGCATCGATGGTGGGAGAGGTGTAAGGGCTGAGAACACCTCAGGATGCGCAGGTGCATCAAAATTCGAAGTGTCAGGGTTGACACCGACTGCCTCTTCAGGGGCCGTAGGGTCAATTAGATCCGGAAGTCGACTATGACGTTGGAGTTGAGACAGGTAGACACCTAGGAGACATGTTCAAATCAAGCATCATTCCAATAGATTAAGACCAACCAATGAAGGGGATACAGGCCGAAGGTACTGCAGGACGCTCCGCGCTAGCCTTGCCTTTGCCAGACTGAGTGTCTCCACCGCCACTGCTGATGACAGAAGCTGTCTTAGAGTTAACGTCGAGGGGCTTAGCGTCAACAATCGATGCGACTGCTTGACGAATGTGTATGAAGTCATCAGCACTAGTTGCGAATGCCTTCAGATCCCTATACATGCGGCTTTCCCACATGCCTAAACGGTTCCAACCTGTCCGCTTCATTGCCTTTGTCACCCAGTGGCTACCAAGCCCGGTGATGATCGCAACAAGGGTGCTGAAATTGCACATTCGATAGGATTTCTAAAACGACATCAGCGTCCAATCGGCCCTGAAGTTATGATCATCTTACCCATGCGATACGAATCAATTTGGCCACCACGATAGGACGTTCGTTGGCTGACGCCAATACGACCTCGGAAATCGTAAAATTGGCCATGAGATTGAATCGAGCCCGAACGGCGCCAAGGGCGCTCGTTTTATCGGGATATCTATGTTCAACCTTCCAGCGTGCCCTATCTTTCAAGTACTGTCCCCAGTCCAGTACGTCTACCTCTTGGCAGTTCATCCAATCGTCCAATACAAGTTCCTCAAATTTGACACCTATGAAGAGCTCTCTATCGATCATCGCAAAATGCTCAGCGAGGTCAGCGGCCCGATACATGAGGACAAAGGAGCGAGTCTGAATAGCCTCTCGAGATGGAAGATCAGTGGCCTGATACATGAGGACAACAGAGCGAGTCTTGGTAAGTTCCCGCAACGGTGCTGATGCTCGATGGATGGAAGACGACGTTGATGGGCGGGAAGGCAATCTTCCTTGAATGATTTCAAGAGGTACAGCTGCCTCGACCGCAGGCTTAGCATCCGTCGAACGGACTGGTGATGATGACCCAGTAGGACCTGTAATGGTATGAGTCAACTGGGTGGGAATAGGAGTCTTCGCTATTTCCTGCATATCGTCTGCGCCAGGGGATGTGGCAAGGTCCACGACAGAAGCAGTGTCATGGCGTAGGCTCGCAGAATCTTGATCGAAACTGTCATCGTTGCAACTCTCCTCGTATTCTTCCTCGTCTGAATCATCAAAGAACGGAGGTTGTTCATTTGAATAATCACCAGCCGCTAGACGTTCCTGAATTGAACGCACCCAGCCATCGACCTTTGAGGCCTTTTCCATCTGTTTCTGGGGATTGATCTGACCTTCCAATCGGCGCAACGCATCTTCTACATCTCCCTTTTCCTCATCATCGCTCAACGCATCAACAAGGGCGTTCAACTGCCATTGGGCAACGGCCCCTCCTAGCCCTATAGCCGACGGAGTGGAAGCATAAGAGGATGGGGCAGACATTACTGAGTCTCGTGAAGTCAAGCCCATGGACGAGACTGTGTCTCTCCTTACAAATTCAAAGTCACGACGCATAGGCAACTTCTTAGGCGGACGCCTCAGCCCAGGTGGGGCACTAGGGCCAGCTTCAACCTCGTGGAATTCCGAAGAGGTATCAGAGAGCTCATCAATTGAGATGACATCAAATCGCCATTGTGACCGTGCTAATTGCGAAAATGTGGATGGACCTATGAGGGGCTCACCAAAAGAGTCGCTTGACGTCGAAGACCGTATAGATAGCTGGTCATCCCTGACAGGTATCACTGCAGGCGCCACAGAAAGACCAAGGGGCAGCGGAGGCTGTGCTTCAGGTTCGGTGCAGTCAGATGCTGATTCAGTCGCTGTCTGGGCTGGTACAGGCTCAGCTACCGTCCGTTCAAGGACGGTCGGTTCAGTGTTGACCTGCTCGGGTATGCCAACGTTTTGAGCAGCTAGCTCTGCGATGGCTGGGGGCGTAGGTGCTCGTGGAGGGTCGGGCGACAATGGGACAGGCACATCCACTGTCTGTAACGGCGCTATAGGTTCCGGAGGCCCAGCGAATTCAAGATCGAAAGCCGAAACAACATCCGCACAAGGCTCAACTGTCGTCTTTGTGGGCAGGTTCGACGGATTGCGTGCATTAAGCGTACGTTTCCATCTTCCCAGTCGTCCAATAGTCTTCGTAATAACACGCGAAACAGCACTACGATTCGTCGGTGGCATCTGCACCTGCTGAATCATAGGCAGGTCCGCATTAGTGCCAGGCCCCGGCGCGTGGTCTGTGCGCTGAAGAATGGATAGCGAAGAAAAGGGTATAGATGTGGGGCGAGTAGGAGACACGCTAGGGCCGACGTAAGCGTTGACGCTGAGATGGGCGTTGGCGATGTCATGTGAGAAGCCCTGTGGGGTATCAGTGGGCGCGGCACCTTCGTCTGGCAGGAAGTCAAGGTCCACGTCAGAGTCATCTTCACATGGTTTCCTCGTCGCAGCGGCAAATTTTGCACCGAGGACATGATTTTCTACAGGTTTTGAGGAGATCGACTTCCGTGGTTTGGGCGATGATCTGGCTGGAAGGCGTGTATGTGCTTGCTTGCATTCTTTCGCGACCTTCATCAACTTTCGCACGATGCCCTGCATTATAATTATCGAATGTCACTTTGAAAAACCGTTCTCATCTCGTGCGTAAAGGACAGGACTCACCAAACCATCCACATGCTTCTTTAAGATAGGATCACGGACTAAGGAGTTAAGCCAGTTCGCCATCAAAAGTCGCAGTTCGCGATTCGGTATAAAGTCGACAGTAAAGAAGGTCAAAAGCCAATATCGTATCGCCACAAAGGTCCTTACGCGCACAATCCGACGCACGCGTTCGTCCTTCGACGAGGTCGACTGTTGTAATGCCCAATGGAACCTCGCGATGAGGAGATGCAACAGGTCGACAGAGCTTACATATGTCCGATAGGTGAGGAAAAAGTCAAGGAGTTCATCGTAATTCAAGTCACTCGTGAGTTGCGCAATCCATCGTTCAATCGTTGCCGCGATGAGAACTTTCTGTGTCTCTCCTGTTGACGCCTTTGAACTTGGTGGCCCGGCAGCCTTAACCTTGCTTGCACGCCTCTTAGAAAGGCTTGACGACCGCACAGAAGACAGGTCCGTGACGGAGTCATATTCAAGAGACGCCTCGTCGAAATCACGATCAGACTGAGTCTCACCCCAAATCACGAAGCGTGGGTCGTCTCGTGGCGCAGCACTCTCGTCCGCAGACAAGGACAACCTGATGACCGTAGTCGATTCCAATTCAGTCGAAAGCTTGTCGAGCATCGGAAGACCCCTGTAGTTCTGAAGGACATCAAATACTTCCGGGGAATAACGAGAGAGAAGAACTGGTTCTGGTGCAAGCTCGGCCACTGGCTCAGGTACAGACTCTTGTTCTGGTCCTGGCTCTTGTTCAGGCACTGGCTGAGGTATCGTCGGAAAGGTTGATTCGGGTGCAACCGAGGTCGGAGTCATATCACTTGGTTCAGAAGGCGATGATGGAGGGCGAACGCGTAATGCCGAAGGCGGGCGATTGGAGTCTGGGTCATCAAGGTAGATTTCCATGGCCAAAGAGGACTCTTGTCCCGATCCATTGATAAGAGGGTCATCGGCTTGGCGAGCAGTGAGCCCCGATTCAAACGATTGAACCTCACGAAGATGTCGAGGAACTGAAGGCGGTAAGAGATTTGCATCTTCAGTATGACTATTCTTGCGGTATGGTGAGTCATAAGAGACACCATGCCCGAATGGGTGGGGGATTATGGTGGGGAACCTGAAGTGGTCATGAGTTTCGTTAGGTGATAGGTCATCAGAGGTCAGACTATTCGTAGAGATGCTCGCAGAAGTCGAAGGAGGTGGATGCCAGTCCATGAGTTGTCCAAAGAGATCTACAGTACTTGGGTTGCGAACCACAGTTGAAAATGGGGATACGTCTGCACCAGTGACACTTCGTGAATGGAAGCGCCCCATTGTCGGAGAAGCCTGGGCAGGGGCTCTGTCATTTGCTGTGCTGATCATATCAGGTATTGACCGTGTCTTCCTAAGCTTTCGAGGGGCCGATGTTTGGGCTGTGTTTGATTTTGAACTGCTACCGTTTTTGAATATAGACGAAAGATGGGGGTGCATGCTGATGCGTGACCGACGTTTGGCACCCAAGAAAGTCGGAGGCTCCGCGGATATCATTGAGGAAGAGACTATGCGTTCTTCGATCTCTGCGGCATTGGCAGCTGGTGCGGAGAGTTCGCGGTGGCTAATGAAAGAGATAAAGTTAGAGTTGTTTGACAATGTAGCAGAAGATGGACACGCACCCGACACGAAACATTTGCTTGCCATGCTGATTCACAAACGCCGTAATGGCATAAGGAGAACGGACATCCTTTCCAACACCCAGCAATTGATCCCAATGTTTCTTCAACTCTCGGGCTGCTGGTCCTGAAGCTGTCTCAACAGAACTCCGGTCGGCTGTTGGAAATGCTGATCAAAAATAACACAATCATCCGGGTGATTCAACGCACGAGCAATAGAAACGTTTGCGTTAGCAAGTTCAGATGGCACATCTGCTTCTACATTTATTTCTTGCCAGACAAATGAGGGCTGAGATGGGTTCGTCAAATGGGTTGGAACGGGTAACAGCAAAATATCGGAGGGTAGATCGGGTGTAGGTCGCGATTCTGCGACGGAAGGCTGTATTATGGTCACTGCTTCAGCAGCGTCGTTCGGAGTCAGAGTGAGTAGAGGGGGCGCATTTTCGTGCGATTCGGGCCGAAGGGTCGACATTGTAGCGTGGCCTAAGGACTGAAGAACAATAAGAGAGAACAGTGACGAGTACAGAGAGCTAGTTAGCCATGCTGATCGCAAAGAACTGTTGGGAGAGAAGGTAACCAGATTCCAGCCGGCGAAGAGAGGTGATGAGCGTCACCCAATCAATCAAGGCCTACCACCGACAGGCCAGATGGAGTACAGAAAAAATAAAGATGTCCGCAAAAGAGGATTCAATGCAAAAGTGGGTCCCGTCGCTGTGGTGGCCGATGTCAAGAGGAATCTTGTCAACACAATGGTCCAAGATTAGTCATCCATTTGGACATATATGTACCCCGGATACTCAGCATCACTGAGTATACACATAACGGGCCTGTACTCTTTATGAAAGCTGTACAGTGTACACGCGGACAGCAATAGAAAGTCAAAACTCCGTCCTCTCCTTTCCGCCGCCCTCGGCGTCAACCTTGTCTGGCAGCGACCATTATTCCGTGATCAAGTTCCATGGGTGTCTGGGCTACATGTTCTGCTCACGTGCCGTTACGAGTCACGGTCACGGTCGCGTCGCGCCACTTGCTTTGTCCTCTGTCCCTCCTCGTCTCTTTCTCTCTGGCACAATGTCTATTGTAACTATTAGAGTTAGTGCATACACTACTAATGCTCTGAATACTACTTACTATGGTCTAGAATGTCGAGTTCATCAACAACCCGGCTCGATTTTCAGACGTGTATCGATTTCGTGTAACTTTCGAGTGCATAGCACCCCTCAAGGATGGTGCGTGATCAGGTTCTGTTTCTGTTTTAACCTCTCAAGACCCCTCTAGATTTAGAATGGAAACTCATTTACGTCTCATCACCAGGCGACGAAGACCTCGACCAAGAGCTGGATGACTGTCTTGTCGGTCCAGTGCCGATTGGCGTCAACTCTTTCGAATTCGAGGGCTCACCACCAGACCCATCAAAAATACCTGCAGAGGACGTCTTGGGCGTCGCAGCGCTCATATTAACCGGCTCGTACAAAGAACAAGAGTTCGTGCGTGTAGGATATTATCAAAACACGGAGTACGACAATGAGGAGATGAAAGAGACACCTCCTGCACGAATAATGTTCGATCGGTTGGTGCGGGAGATCAGCGCAAAACCACGAGTGACTCGTTTCCAAATTAAATGGTACGTTCATGCTGTGCAAATCCTATACGGCGCTTGTACTGAAGTAACGAATGTGGCAGGGATGTTCAACCCCCGACGCAAGGCGCGTCTGCAGGAGCGGCAACCTCTGCTGCTGTGCCATCGGCGAACGATCTCGATGATATGGACGTCGATAACAACAAGTCGTCTTCATGACACCGCCCCTGGCACCCTCTCCCCATTGGACAACTCACCTCTTTATTAATACACTTTGTATCCTCACTCCTTTTGTATAGGGAATGCGAAATCAAAATGATCATTATACCCTTCACGTTGGCTAGATGAGTTGGCACATGACCCCGGACAGTCCAGCCAAGCTCAAATTAAAAAATACATAGTTAATGCAACGTTGTGAGCAGTCCAATGACATGTGTTGATTCAGCCCAAAATTAAGATACCTGCCTTCCATTAGATCCGTTGTAAGTATAATGCATTATGATGATTTAAGGTATGTGTCGTGTCTGAAAGGTACGCGCGGAGATGGATGAAAAATCAAACAAGTAGTTCCGAGTCATGAGTTGGAAATCGTACTATCAATCATCTAGGTCAATCATTACGTCCTCGAGTTTTTGTTCGGAAGGATGCTCAGGTAGCTCGTCTGCTGAGCTGTCTAGATCGTGAAGAGTCACATCCACATTCTTGGATGTCGGAACAATGACGTTTGAACGAATTCGATGCCCTGGTCGAGGCCCCAGTTCGATGTCTTTTCTCGACGACTGGAGCGCCTCCAGGGACCGTAACTGATAACATTGGGTATTCCAATCATTGAGAACGAGACATCCAATGCTTACCTTCTTTCGAACATCCGAATCTCCAGGTCCTCTGCGTTGTCCCGACATAGCAATAGGATCAAATCCAAGATGTTTGACCATCTCAGCCGTGTACGCATTCTTCGTCGTCGATGCACCCTCTCCCTTGTCATTCCCCTTGTTCATCTCCTTTTCTTTCCCTTTCACCTTTACCTTTCCATTCATCACGCCCCTCGCATCACACTGCCTCTTCCCGGCTTCTCTCGCTGTCATTACCGCCTTCATCCCCTCCTTATCCCTCTCCAACAAATTCATCAAGGACCGATCAACGGCCCTCTTCGACATCTTCCGTGCAGCCTTCGCCTGCCCCTCCCGTCCGATATTTTCGGTCGTAAACAATGTCCGCGAATCGATCTTGGAATCGTTGACAACATGTCCTGAGACTATGTAGGTGGCGCTACTAGCGACTGGCTCTGGTTTGAGGCCCCATTGTCGCGTCGGGTCATACACAGGCTTTCGTTTCGGCGCAGACGTCGTAGATAGGCCCATCGTACTGTTATAACGTCAGAAAAGATTTACACTTGATGGATTTGGTGGAGTGAGTTAACGACCACGCACCTAACGGAGAACTCAGCGCGTCCTGCACGCCGTCGTTCCACCGCATGTTGGACGTGGTATTCGCATACGTCACTTACACGCTTATCTACCCAACTTCCACATACTGTATTGTCCCGTTTGAGAACAGTACACATACCAAGGTCGCGCGCCCGACCAATGTTCATGATGGATGAGGCCGATTCCGGAGTGATAGCCAGGATGTTGGTTTCAGGATGTGGGCTGTCGTTTGCCCGCTGAAATAAGAGTAAAAGTTTGATATTGATTGCGACATTTGTTCATGACAAAAAAATTCTCACTTGATATGGCTTTAGAATTCGGGGATTGAGGAGGGCGATAACGTCTCCTTCTTTGAGCTTAGACATAGACTCGAACGCGCCACGGCTGCCACCTTTGTAAACTTTGCTGGGTTTGTTCTCCCCATCCTTTGAAACCAGATCGAAACCATCCGACTCAAAGAGCAGCAGCGAAAGGAATGCATCACCACGAATGACAGCCTTCCCACCAGTCGCTGATGAAGAGGACCGCGAGCGTGAGCCAAAGTCGATAAGTTTGAGATTAACATATTTCTTTCCGGTAGGTTTGATTGTCTTCTCATTGGCTTGTCGCTTTCCCTTCCATTTGTCCTTGCTTTCGTCTTTGTCACCCTCCTCAGGACCTACAACTACAGGTGCTTTGCTATATCTAAGAGGACCACGCTCAGCTACCACAGCTATGGTGATCCAGTCTCCTGGTACCGGCACGTCATAACCAAGTTTGTCGGGAAGGAGACGGACATGTGAGTATAGTTGTGACGGTGAAAGGTAGAAACGGCCAGTTAGATGGTTTTGGAGGTCCTCGTGAGATACAGTGCGGGAACTAGGTAGAGTAAAAATTAGCCGCAGAATTAAGTAGATGGACGTTTCATACGATAAGCGAATACCGGAGTTAGGCTCGAGTTTTTCGAAATCCGGATCGTTAGCTGCGGGGATGTGGTCAATCGGGCCTGGTTGAAGATCCTCAATAAGAGCTAGACGGTCATCTCTTTTTGGTACAGAAGATTGTCCAGAAGTATCTTCATTGATTTTCATAACAGGCGTAAGAGGTTTTTCTGCGAATCCAGAGGATCTAGCAATCGCTATGTCTCTCTCACCATCCTGATGTACACAACTCGCTTTCACAAGATTCTTCAAGAGATTTGACGCCGAAGGTTTGGTGAAGCGGGGTCGTGCAGGGTTTGTAGACAATGTAGTACCGGTGGAATGCCGGATACTGCTTTGTCCTGGCTGTGTAAAATGTGAAGCAGGATGGCATAGCTTACGTTTCTCTGTAAGTTGTGTCAGATCAGAAGACAATCAAATACACGTGGCTCACTTGGGGAAGGAGTAGGAGGTACTAGTGTTGCAGAGTCTGATTGCTTCCGTTTGGGAGAGGTCGGTGGCGACAGAGTTGAAGCCATAGTCGCTTCAGGAGGAAGATCCGTGAGCTTCGCCCGTAGTCGTGCTATTTCCTTCAGTATATCCTCCCGTTGACGCTTTTCCTCTGCTGTCCTGCCCGTCGAGGACTCCATACCAGTATTTGACGACAAAGTAGTTCTGTGTCTATTACATACTTCGGTTTGTGCTTACCTGTTTGATCTGTTCTCACGGACCAAGAGATTTTGAAACTCAGATAAAACACCGCGCAAGTGTTACACCGGCCAAGGTGATGAAAAGTCATGACCGAAGCCCTTAAAAACGTGGTAATTAATGTGAAGGCCGTACATATGGCTACATGACATGGGGGTGTGCTGTAATTAAGATTTACTGTTGAAAAAACGACAGGTGGCAGGCAGACATGTCTGGAAACAATTGGGAAACAACGGATCGGAATTTACCGTATATTGCCGCCCAAGCAACACAATGGCTCACAGTTCTCAACTTGGAAAGCTGTGCACCTAACCTACTGTCCTTGTCCTCGAATCATTACATTCAAGGAATCAAATCTCAACCATCAACCATATCTTCTTCCGATGACTTCCTCTTCTGCAGTCACAGGAGGAGTTGATTTGCAAGCCGACGCTGTTGTTTTAGCCCGACGACTTGGATCAAGAATCCACTTTCTCGAGGCCGTTCACGATCTCGAGGCTTGTAAAAACGCATCTTCGTTTTATTTTCAACGCCACAGCCGAAAGGTAATCCAATCGCAGCAACATGGATTTTTTTCCGTATGTTGACCTCTTTGCCACAGATAATAACCTTGATCGAGGTAATAACCGATTCTCTTTCCTCTGATAAAAGAAAACTTACATCCTTCCCTCGTTTGTAATCAACTTAGATAGCAAGGAAAACGCTTCTTGCAATGGGAGTCCAACCCTATCCTTTCAGCCCTTGTCCTCCTCTTTTTTCCCCACACAAAACTGCATACATACATCTACTTCTTTTATTGAAGGAGCGCCTGAATGATGTAGACCCTGCTCTGGAAGGTAATTTGCTTTGAATAGCACTCTTATCTCTAACCTTCGCTCATCGTTGGTCATCTAGTACGGCTAAATAGCCTGCTTTTTCCTTTGTACTCTGAATCGCGTGTCGTGAGCAAAGGTGGACCCTCTTCGGGACACTTTCCTCGTGTTCATCCTCCCTTATGGGCAGGACATACATCTAGCACCTCACGATGCTTGGCTGGCGCTGCATATACCGTGGGCTCTGCAACTCCGATGCCTCGTGAGTTTCCTGATGGACACGTAGCCAAATTAGAACTGACGGATTTCTCGCTAAAAAGCTCCAGATTCTCATCCTCCCGTGATCAACATCACAGAGAAGCACCAGGTACATCCCCGCAGGAATATATACGGAGAGGATGAAGAGGTTTCTTCACGGCATCCTTGTGCCACTAATTACCAGCAAGAAAATGATATCTTTCCGACCCGTCTTTACAAACCCCTGCGACGACGCTTTGGAATATTTTGCACTCCAAAATCTTCCATGCATACATACCGACAACCCTCAATCTACTCCAGGCCAGCTCCGCCACTGAAGGAGTGAAGTTACTTAAAACTTACATACCGTTTTTCTGGACCTCGGATTGTACTATTATCATCGCTCTCATTACTGTTTTCGTTCGTTGAATACCTCGTTGAATACCTCGTGTCGCATGTCAAATGGCTTTCGAATCGTCATAAATTTTTAGCATACCTCTGGCACTCGATTGAGAAATATTAACTGAGATTTTGCGACATCTTTTCAGCCTTCCTCTATAGTTCTTTATTTCGAAGAAGGTGTAAATAGCACTATTTAATTGTCAATCCAGATCGTAACTAATCTATGAACATCCCTCCAGCTTCAGGTGATGGAGACCTCGTCCGAGATCTAGTTCGTGGCGACGCCCTACTTATGACCAGTGGCGTCCGAGTATCCCCACGCATAATGAGTATCTCGTCTCTCCAGCGACGGAACTTCTGCAAGAGGGGTCCCTCCTCATTTGCGCCACTGTACGACCTCTCCTCACTTTCCAAGATTGCGATGACCTCGCTAAGCGCTTTATCCACCTTGCGCAACGCACCTCCCATTAGGTATGGATTTCCGATATACAGATCAATTCCGTTCTGAATTGTTGGCGTCAAAGGTGCTGCTATGTACTGCGTCAAGCATGCCTGCAAAATGTAAGACATGGAGTGATTTACTACCTGATTGTGGGTCTGACTTGGGGAAAACCTGTAGGGAAAACCTTAATTTATTTCTTCCAAGTCAAGTAGTTCGAAAATAACCGACCCGTCCCGGGTTCTCTCTCGTAGGTGAAGGAGGTAAGCCTGTACCCTGGTTCGCCGTTGGAAATTTTCCGTCCGCTAGATTAACCTGAAGTTGAGACATCCCTATCAATATTAAAACATCACAACATACCTTCTCCTAAAGACATATTCACGAAGAAGCCCTGAAATGATGTAAGACTGGTTCAATGACCTATAATGCGTCTGCAGATTGTGATGATGGTCCTGGAAAAGAGGAGTCAAGAGCGTGACGCAGAGGATTTACCCATGTTGACAAGAACACGTTGCGTCGATCGCAAATTCATTGGAAAGAAAACAGAAAAATTCATTAACAATACCTTTCCATCGGGAATGTCTGCAAGGTAAAAACTGGAGTGAGACACCTACCTCTAGATCTAACCAGTGGATTCTGGATTGGATCCATATTAATCCGGAGATGCTACTAGTATGACTTCGTCAAATCCGGTATAGCATCATCAAGTAAGATTATACCCCTGTATGTGATGGCATAAACCGATTCGGCATGATCTACGATATCCATCCAGTTGTCTCAAGACCTCGTAAGCTCAAATTCTAGTGATTCCAACTTGGATCAGGACCAGATGATGACAATCACTGGCCGGGCAGCGCCAGTGATGTCGGACAAGTGTCTACAAAAGGCATCAGATTCAAAGTAAACTAGTGGCACGTGGATATTGAATATTAAATCTCCGCACAGGAATTTTGACCTCGAGTCATCGTCGTTGGGCACAGTGCGACCAACGACGACCACATCTTGCTTGTACAATCACTCTTGCTCACACAACTACAGCGGGGATAATCTCAAATATGGCCGGCGAAGAAACATTGCAGAAGCGAGGCGAAGAGTCTGAGTCTGATGAGGAAGATGAAGATGATGTTATCGACACCATCCCCAAGGTCGATATCGACATTACAAAACTCACGCCTCTTTCTCCTGAGGTCATCTCGAAACAAGTGAGTCCTATCTAAAGAAATGATCGATACACCTTCTGAAGTTGCTGTCGAGGCCACAATTAATCTTGGTAAGAAATTCGGCGACCTTGTGAACACTACCTGATCATTAATACCCAGGTACAATTGGCCATGTCGCGCATGGGAAGTCGACGGTGGTGAAGGCGATTTCTGGAGTGATGACAGTCAGATTCAAGAATGAACTTGTCCGCAATATCACTATCAAACTAGGCTACGCCAACGCCAAAGTATGAGATCTATCTCTTCCTCGACTTATCGAATCTTACCTTTGGCATAGATCTACAAGTGCGAAAATGATGCCTGCCCGCGACCAGGTTGCTACCGATCCTACCCTTCACATAAAGAAGACAACCCGCCTTGTGAACGTCCAGGGTGTAACCATAGGATGAAGCTGGTCCGTCACGTATCCTTCGTCGACTGTCCTGGACACGATATTCTGATGGCTACTATGTTGAACGGTGCTGCCGTCATGGATGCAGCTTTGCTTCTTATTGCTGGAAACGAAACGTGCCCGCAACCTCAAACATCAGAGCATCTTGCTGCCGTTGAAATTATGAAGCTGGAGAACATCATCATCTTGCAAAATAAAGTTGATCTGATCAAAGAGGTCCAGGCTCTAGAGCACCAAAAGAGTATAGCCGCCTTCGTGAAAGGTATGCAGCGTAACCTTTCTTGTTTACGATGTGTCAAGATCAGTCAATAATTAGGAACGGTGGCTGAATCATCCCCTATTGTCCCTATATCCGCCCAGCTCAAGTACAATATTGATGCAGTCAACGAGTACATTGTCAAGCGTATCCCCATTCCTGTTCGCGACTTTACATCAGATCCCCGCCTCATCGTTATCCGTTCGTTTGACGTTAATAAGCCCGGCGCTGAAGTAGATGACTTGAAGGGAGGTGTTGCAGGCGGATCTATTCTGACTGGTGTACTCAAACTCGGGCAAGAGGTTGAAATACGACCTGGTATTGTGACGAAAGACAGTGCCGGCCGGACTAGGTGCAAACCCATCTTCAGCCGGATCATGTCTTTGCACGCCGAAAATAACTTGCTCTCGTTTGCCGTGCCTGGAGGTTTAATCGGTGTGGGTACCCGGATAGATCCCACTCTCTGCAGAGCCGATCGTCTTGTTGGACAAGTATTGGGAGCTGTCGGTAAACTTCCCAAAATCTACACTGGTACGAAGTTCTCGACAGTCATAACCACTTCCAATGCCTGACTGCTCTCTGTAGAACTCGAAATTAGTCTGTTCTTACTTCGCCGGCTACTTGGTGTGAAAACGGAGGATAAAAAACAAACAAAGGTCACGAAGCTCGTCAAGAATGAGCTACTGCTCATCAATATCGGCTCAACCTCCACCGGAGGACGTGTACTGAGCGTCAAAGCCGATCTAGCCAAGATCCAGTTAACATCGCCTGCGTGCACTGAAGTTGGTGAGAAGGTTGCTCTTTCTCGTCGTATTGAGAAGCATTGGCGGTTAGTGGGTGAGTGCTCTTTGATGATTCACGATGAAAACAGACTGATGTCAAATTTAGGATGGGGCAGTGTTCAGCGTGGTACCATCCTCGAGGTAGATTAGAATCCGAGTCCCATTTTATATTTCTTCCTCTATTGGAACACGCTAAAGACGCTAGACCCTTCCACACGCTTAACTTGAGCTACTTTACCCTCGTTGATAAGACGATATCAGCTTTTCTCAAGTCATTCGGTCAATAACATCTATGTTGAACTCAACATCGAGGCTCAATGGAATACTTTTGGGCCAGAGTCTCAAGATCAAGCCGTCTCTGATGACACGAAGCCACATTGATCATTGGGAATTGTATAAGTTAGCGGTCCTCTCTTTCATACTACATCAGACCCTGATAGGATACAGAGCAAGATGTGAAATAATATGTCTCATCCCCGACTCTCTCTTACGTAAGTAACGAGAGAAAGGGTTTTCTGTCGAGGTCGAACGGTTAGATCCCCCGCAAAATGTAGGCTAGGTCACATGATGTTGTAGAGCATACTAGAATATTCCATAAGCGCTCCTATCAAGTTGCTTGAAGAAATACTTGCGCTTGCGATACTTTGCAATATTTGCATGTGCATTACATATCGTAGCGGCGCGAGCGCCGGTCCCCGACTCTTGTTTGACTTATCCAATGACCTGACAGTTTTCTTAAGCTAGTAGTACAGAGGAAAGTATAAGGATGAGGTAAGAGGACGACAGAAAGAAAGACAACATGTAGAATTACATTGTACTACAGAGGAACGTATAAGGATGAGGTAAGAGAACGACGGAAAGAAAGACAACATGTAGATAGAATTACGTTGTACTACACAAAGCAGAGAATCTTGCAGACAAAAAAAAACAGATATCTAAAGAGCTTCGACATGGACGCCGGCTTCCAACAATAAGTTCTTGTAAAACTTGGTCTGCTCTTCGAGTTTGGATACCATGACCTCCA